>PVKB01007435.1:0-34970 GCA_004027205.1 Ctenodactylus gundi | reverse complement strand
CCACCACCACCACCACCACACACAGAAAACTAATAAATGCTGGCAAGAATATGGAGAAGAAGAAATTATTTTACATTATTGGTGTTGAGTATGTAAACTATCACAAGTTCTATGGAAATCAGTATGATGATTTCTCAACAGCTAAGAAAATCCATTTGACTCAGGGATATCTCTCCTGAGCTCATTTCTGAAAGACCTAAAAATATCACCCTATAGTTATGCATGCATATTCAACATTATACCAACACAATTCATGATAGATAAGGTCTGGAATGAGCCCAGATGCCTATCAATAGGAAAAAAATAAAGAATGAATTCGTGGCATCTTCAGAAAGAAAGCTAAATCTTAAGGTCATGTTAAGGGAAATAAGTCAGACAAAGAAAAGTTAGAAATTGCACTATTTGTTTTATTTGTGAAAACTAAAATATTAATAAAGAATAAAGCAATTTTTAGAGAAGGTCAAGAGGAGAAAAGATATTAAAATGGTAAAGATATACTGTATCCATTTACCAATTCCCCCAAATGATTGTAAATACCATGTATCGTAAATATAAAAAAATCTATGGGCTTTACTACTACTGCTATGTTCGATTATAATTTGTTCTGCAAAGATTAATGTGTTATAAGCTTGGGTCCTTGCATGGCATTCGTAGCTGTGGGGTGGTGAGTCTCTAAAAAGTGAATGGGACCCAGTAGCAGCTCTCAGGGACACTATCTCAGAAGAGATTAAGATAGTTTTCACTGGATTCATAAATTTTTACGTGAGCAATATTTTTAAAGAAAAGTTGTCTGTCTGCCTATTTCTTGCATATATGATCTGTTCCTCCTGACCGCCTTCATTACTCCACCTGTCCCTAGGACCTCTTCAGTAGCAAAGCCAATGGGCCACTTGTACTGAAGCTCTGCTAAAATCAGAAACCAAGAACTTTTCTTTCTAAGTACACATATTTACATATCTTGTTCTATTAAC
This sequence comes from Ctenodactylus gundi, assembly GCA_004027205.1. Lineage (NCBI taxonomy): Eukaryota > Metazoa > Chordata > Mammalia > Rodentia > Ctenodactylidae > Ctenodactylus > Ctenodactylus gundi. The sequence continues at coordinate 33,999 of PVKB01007435.1, read as the reverse complement.
GACAACAACAACAACAAAACAACAATAAATCCAAGAGGGATGAACCAGCCTGTGTAACAAATATGAGGCCTCTCTTTCCATAAAAGGGTTATAATAAATGCAATATGACACATATTTTAAACATCAAGAAATGAATATTTAGGTTTAAAATATGTGAATCACTTCTGTTGTCCATATTTTCTTGATTTTCCTCTGTTGTACATGAATAGTAGAAACACGATTATAACAAACGCGAATATTCACATGTATTTTACCAAAGGAAATTAAACTGAATTGAGGAAGGTAAAACCCATAGGTTTTCAGGAAAATATAAGATGAATTGGTTAACAGATCTTAGAACACTGTAAATTCAAACCAAACAAAGATTACCGCCTCAATTATAATCAAAAGAAAATTGATTGAAATCAATACAATTTGCTCACTGTATTTGCAATTTTCTAGTCAAGAATTGCTTAATTCATATCTTTGCAAAGATCAGAAACAAAGATGATTGCATTTTCCTAGTGATAGATTTGATATAGTATGTGCAGTTCACATCAGTAATCTAAAAAGTGCTAGGAACAGCGATTTTGTATTTATTCAATACAAGTAATGACTTTTACTGATAGCTCTGCATCCACCCGATGTCTGAACTACATTATATTTGTATAGCGTGTACAAGCACAGTTTATAATTTGTCAGCAAAAGCACATCTTGCAATTAGTTTGCTCTACAGAGCTGACCTCATCAGTATTACCTGGAGAATGCCATCTAAAATCGACAGCATTCTCTCAGTTAAAGATAGGGAGCTGTCAGGATTCCCATTAAATTTATATTCCCAGAGGTTTGTAACTCTGCTTCCAAAAATGCCACAGGCATAAACTTATCATGCATTGTGTTAGAAAGATAGTTTATTTTAAAAGAAAGACCGTTTGTAAACTGTGAAAACGTCCTTCAAGTTTGTAAAGACATCCAAGCAAGATGAACCTCTGCGTAAGACAATGTCTGTATTAATACCATATTGCGTGCATAGCACTTCTGCTAATGTGACATCCAGGAAAGGATAACAACACAGATATGGTTGACTGGAAATGCCACAGCATTCAGTCAGCCGTTATTGTGTCCTTAGCTGTCCATTCATATGGTAGTGATTTATTTTCTTCAGTTCTAAAAATATATCCAAATAAAGACATCATACTAATCATGTTTAAACTGATAAAGCAATTAATTTTAACAAAGAATGAAAAGGCTTGTAGTATTTATTTATTTACTTATTTATTGAGGCAATGTCTCGCTCTGTATTCCAGGATTCTCCTGAATCACTATGTACCCCAGGCTGATCTCAAATACCAGCAATCCTCCTGCCTCTGCCGTCAACCAGTTTATGTGGTGCTAGGTATTAAACCTATACCCTTGTGCTTGCTGGGAAAGTACACAAACTACCGAGTGACACCCTCAGCCCCTTTAAGCTTTTCATCCTATATCTGACCCTATTGTTAATTGATGGGAATCCCATTAGTATGAACATTGATTTCTCAAAATATAAAGCAATAACTATGATAATGATTTTACAGCAAAATTTGTGCTAAGTTTGTAAAGCATGAACACTTCATAAAGGGAAGTTGAAAATCAAGTTGATAATCGAGATTAACCATCACAAGATTTTGGTGAAGATTTGCACCATTAATGCAGTAAATACGTTTATTTTCTTTCCAAAATATTCTTAACAAGTACAAAATAGTACTTGTTAAGGACAAGTACTATCATTTGAAGAAGCAGGGATTAAAAGTGGAAAGCACAGATGAAAGGAGAAGAATGAATGAAAGCTGGTTACACTGAATAAACATATCTGTTGTTGTCAAATGTGCAGTTGGAGACTGCACTAACTGGTGTCATGTTGAAAGTGATTCTGTACTCCACTTAAGAAAAGGTGGGTTTTCTTTCCAAAAGTTGTAGTAAAGATATATAGCATGCATGTTTTACCAATGTATTTTAAACGTGTGTTTCTGTGGCATGAAGTGCATTCACATTGTTCAAACATCACCACCCAGGAGGGAGGGGGAAGATAAGGGTGAAGCAATATATTTGTGCCCAAAATTTCCAAGCTCAGTGTAAGAAAAATGGGGGGAAATCACCATGATGTATCTCCAGAACTTTTCATTGTGACATACAAAAATTAAACAGTAGCTCCTTGTGCTTCTTTTCTCCAGCTCCCAAGAATTACTATTTGAATTTATGTCTATATTAATTTAGTATTTCTAGGTAATGTATGTAAGTTGCTGCTATAATGTTCACCTTTTCCTTTTGGCTCACTTCAGTTACTACAAAATTCACACATGTGGAATAGGTGTGAGTGTTTATTCTTCCCGAAGGCTACACATTATTTCATTATACCTTTGTAACATTTTTCTTTATTCACTTACGAGTGGTCATTTGAGCTGTTTTTATTTCTTATTACTTCAGTGAATAATGCTATCATGAACATTAGTGTAAAAATATCTAGTCTAGTCTGGGCTTTAATTATTTTGGGTACATATTCCAGAATAAAATCCCTGCTGATCTCATATTAATTTTCTAAACATGTGTCTTATCACTTTGTGGAGGTTTCACCTTTGTAAAACATGTCCAATGCACACTGGTTTCAAACTACCCACATCTTTGACAGCACATCCTTTTAAATAATAACGATCACAATGTCTTTTGAAAAGTATGTAATTGTGGTTTTGATTTGAATTTCTCTAATGGCAAAACACATTGAGCATATTTTCCTGTGATTTCTTTTTGCCATTTGTGTAACTTATGTATACTGCTTGTCTACATTTTCAGTTTTTGATTTGAGTTGCATATTTTATTTATTTTTTAGGTAGACATGTTCGATGGTCACATATTTTATTTACAAATGTTTTCTCCCATTCGGTGCTCATTTGCTTTTTTAAAGACTGAATGACTAATAATTAGTTCACAAAATCACCTATTGTATTTTGTTTCCAAATTTTGCTGTCCTTATCGCGATCTCTCTGGACTTTAGTCCACACTTCATCATGAGGAACCTTGCTGTGAGTAGACAGTGGATCAGTTTCAATTTAAATTTTTGCCTCTGATTACATTTGATCACATAGCAATAGTTGTGGCATGTATAATTCACTAAAAAAGAATACTTAATTTGATTTTTTGAGACAGGTTACTTAAGTCAAATTTGTCTATAGGTTCATGAAGTTTTATAGTTGTTAATCAGAAAATCCTAATAATTTCCTCAAAGGCTTTCAGTAGTATTCTTAAGCTTAAAATTTATTTCACCTTATATTAACCTAAAATCCCGTATTGTATTTGGCATGGAAAAATAATTAAAGCACAATGCATTCTGCATCTCCTAAAAATATTCATCTTAAAATTATTGGGACATATTTAAATATATGAAACAAAGCATAGGCTATTTTAAAAGGATATCGCTTGAATACAGAATGATTGATCAGAGAGGGGGTGAAGTTTTATTGAAGATTCTTGTGGTTTACGAGATCTAGAGTGTCTCCCAAAAATCTCATGTGTTCAGAGATGAAGCATTCAATAGGCAAAGTAACCATAGCCATGAACTCATGGCTACAAGTGTGCTGAAGAGGGGAGGCATGGTTAGAAGAAGGATATCAGGTAAGTGCACCTGTAGAGGGTCCCTTCCCCCATCTGGATTAATTCCATCTTTCTCTGCTTCCGGCTCCCAGAATGTGAATGGCTTCCTCTGCCAGGCTCTTCCATCACATCATTTAGATTTTGGATCCAGCCAGCCATGGACTGAATCCCCCAGGAACCATGAGCCAAAGTCATCTTATTTTTAACTTGTAGATATCAGGTAATTTGTCCCAGCGATGGGAAAGCAGACTAATATGAAAACAAATATATGATTGCCAACCTGATGCCATCTACTGTAAGACAGATTTCTCATGAATGTGGAACCAGTCTCTGATATTTATTGAATTCAGCTGTAAAATAATTTTGGCTTTTTCTCAAAAAATTTTGGGGATTCTTATGAAGAAAAGTCGCTGTGAATTTTATTTGTTACATGTAAGATAATCATGATATTAAACTTTATTCATTTATCAGTGATCATAATTTTAAATGTTTTTAAATTTCTCTAAAAATTAATTAATTGTAATGTGTTGGACACTTTTCCATCTAAGACAGAATTATCTATGATGAAGTTAGTTTTTGTTAATTTTTTTATCAGTTTCACATTTTAAATGCATTTAAAAACCTTTAGTTAAAAAAAAAAAAACTTGTCTAGTTGACTTCAGAATGTTAGGTAGAAACAACAGAGTACTGTTCTGAAATGTTCCTCTTTTATTTTGGAAGAGCAGGATAAAATATTACCAGTATTATTTTCTAGATATGAAACTTAATGCATAAAAATGTAACATGTACTTGTTTAAATGACATTTATTTATTCAAGTACTACTTAATAAGTTGTCAAATGCTAAAATGAAGTTGTCAGGTTTATAGTAACATCTTTCTTTTTCTCTTACCTAATAGTATAAATAATGTGATCCTGTAATTAAATGTATTTTTATCATCAATGAATGTGTAGTTAATATCAAGTTATTTTTAATACAAACACATGAGTTTCTTCTGTTTATAATCTAAATAATTTTATTTGAATTTATCATTATTAATAAGACTTATTTAAATTCTTATGGGTCATATGACTTTTTATTAGTCTGATGTACACCGATAGTATTGGTCCTCACTGAGAGGCTGAGTTTGAAATATTTTGTTTGGTTGGGGCTGGACCAACAATTCACAGTGTTGCTCAGTTGTAGTTCAGGTGGTTTTCATGTGAGAGGCTTAAGATTGAATCTTTTTAGGAACTAAGAATATTAATTAAAGAGTTTTATGTTTAACTTTACAGAATATTTCTTCTGATTAAACTTCATTAACAAATATTCTTGACATAGCTTACAGGAAAAGCATAAAGTACACTCAACAAGTTTTTAAAAAGTCAACTTATTTTCATTAGTAAAAGAGAAGTGCATTAATATTGGGCTATATTTAGAAAAATATTTCATTGAACTGATTTCAGGGAAGTTATCAATTTTGTCTGTTTTTGTTTGTTTATTTTTTCTTAATCAATCCAAAACTGAATAAACATGTCCTTGAAAAACCCGTTGTTTTTAAGTTTTTCACATAGCATCGCCATTTCCTTGAATAATTATTATTTCTGACATCACATTTTCACCTTATTTACTTTGTGTTTATACATTATTTATCATATGTATTTATAGAATTGCACTATTATTTATTTATTTATAAAAGTGTTACACAATGTTTCATGACTGACCAGTTGTAGTACCTCAAAATAAGATTGTTGACTATCATTCACAATTCTTATTAACTAAATAAATTCTATTAACACAAATAAACACAAAGTACTAGTACTAAAATTATACCTAGTTGGCAAAGTTGTAAGATCACAGAAAGGCAGAAATTGGAATTATCTTCTGTGAAGGATCAGTAATATAAATTTCTCTCTTTTGAGGTCGACATTGTCCATGAAATACTGAGATTACTGCCTGTTGTCCCAGAGTTTCTTGTGTTTTCCAGCTATTAGTTATTTCTCTTCCTATGTCATTTGCCAGTAGACAGTTCTAGGCGTTTCCTCATTTCACATCAGTAAGCTTCAGATGAAAGACTGCTCACAATGGAGCGGACCTGCATTTTCTTAAAGCTCAGCCTAGCATTTTATATAAGCCAGCTCATAAACTCTAGTGTGTATCACTTACTTTCCCATCTCTCCCGGTTGTTGTGCTTTATTTTTATATTTTTCATTCTGTGGTCTTAGAAATAAAAACATTTAAACTGGGCGTGGTGGAGCATATCTGTAATCCCAGCATTGGGGGAGGCTGAGAAGGGATGATTACTGGACTGCATTGAATTCAGGACCAGCTTGAGCTACAGAGCGAGACCCTATTAAAGAGAGAGAGAGAGAGAGAGAGAGAGAGAGAGAGAGAGAGAGAGAGAGAGAGAGATTTGTTTATTTCCCCTTGACATGTGTAACCTAGCTATTCACCCTTGATGGTACCTCACTAAAGTAATCACAATCATGCACACACACCTGCATATTGAGATTTCTTTGATAAACTTTCCCACTTGGACAGCTCTGTGCTACTGCTATTTGATTCCTAATATAATTTTCTTTGCTTCTTTTAGAAGTGTTTTTTTTTTTTTTTTTTCATAATCTCTTGAAGTTAAACTCCACAATTCAAAATCTCAGGGCCTGTTTGGTTGGCATGCATGTCGGGAGCGCTCCCTAAGAGGAGACAGACGGGACAGAGGCAGATGAATTTACCTGGGAATGTTCTTTGTTCACACAACAATCGATCAATCCAATTCACAAATCATAATAAATCTATCAGTTAATTAGTTAAGCAGGAAGGCAAGTGTTGTTCTACCTCCTAAAACTACTCCCGTCCTGGGTCCCTTGTGCTCACCATGCGACGTTTTCTGGACTATCGGCGACCACAGTCACCCGCGTATGAGCTTGTCCGGGGCTCGCCAGTCAATTGCTATATCAGGACCCTCCGATAGCTGCCCAGCTGGACAGTCACTCCTTCTCCAGGAGGGGGTCTCGCTCTCGGGATGTGAGGAGGCCGGGGAAAAGGAGCAAGGTGCATCTTGCGTTCAGAATCTGTGACTCCTACCTCGGCCCAGAGCTTAGGCCCAGGATGGCTTATATACTGCTTTTATGCCTGCAAGCTACAAACAGTGAATTCGTTGGGGTCCATACGCAGGTGGACAGGGGTTCTGGTTATCGATCATACAAGGGCTTTGTCTGCAGGCTACAGATAACGATTTCGTCCACACGCAGGTGGCTCACAACTTATCAGTATCATACAGAGCTTTAGGCAGTTTCCAGCAATTTACTTTATAGCATTTAATATGGGTTTGCCTCTAGCGCACTCTTCAAATTCTACCTGTGCTCCAGACAATGCATTAAAAACAAAGCTTCATGGCCTGGGCCAGGTAACAGGGAGATTTTTTAATAGTTATAAAGGCTAGACATTTGGAAACGTCATAGTCAAAATATTGATTTCCTTTAAGGACTCCTTTCCTGTGTGTCTACGGCTGCCTTCAGACTGCATTCCCACCTGGCAGAGGAGGAAACAGAGAAAACCAAGCTCACTGATCTCTCTTCCTACAGGCAACTAACACCACTGTAAAGTGCTCCACATTGATGACATAATCTAAAGCTAATGATCTTCTGAAGCCCACCTCCAAATACCATCACTTTTGTGGTTAGGACTTCAATATACATTTGCTTGGAGAGGAAACAATCTAATCCATATTACCATCCATAGGCTTTTGTTTCATTGTTTTTCCATTTTATTTTCACAACAGTGTCTGTCTAGTCCCTGTAGGGAAATTTGTTATCTACTAGCCAGTATTACAATTTTTATAACGTTTTGTTTGTTCGTTTTTGCTTACTACGTTATACCACATTTGAGCTACTGATTGAGAAAATATTTATTCTCTTGAGTTCTTTTACAAAGCTGAGCATGAGAATGTGATATTTTGGACTAGACTCATACCTCCAAGTTCTCATCCAGAATCAGGTGACAGACTTTTCTGTCATTGCTACTGTAGATTTCCTCTGGATAACTTTTGGTAAAGGTGTATCAGGCACCTTGCCCATTAAATTATATATATATATATATATATATATATATATATATATATATATATATATATATTGCTATTACAATATTACAATGAAAACAATAGATTTTCAGAAACAAGTTAAGTCTTGCCTTGAAATTATACTTTAATCAATTAATTAAGTTATTGAGAAGAATGTGAGTGTAGTCCTCCACCACTACCAGAAATGCAGTAGAGCTTCATTCCTTTGGGGAGGTGGCAGCTGTCAGCTTATCTGTGGTGTAATTTATGAGCCTAACCCTGGGAAAGCAATCTTAGTGATCATGGTTTCTCCCCTGCCAGGCAAGTACAGATTTTGAAATTCAAAAGAGAATCTAAAATTAACCTTTTAATAACAAAGTTCTAAACACAAAGTAGCAGTTTTTAACATATAAATGTGTCTCCATGTTAGATAATCAGGAAGAAAACTCAAAGCCTAATGTTCAGGTCCAATCCTTTTTTTGGAAGGATTAGACTTTCTAAGAAATGTGCTCTTTGTTACAGACTTACTAAATCCAATGAATAAAATTATTCAAGTTCCTTATTAAATTAGCTTGAAGTAAAAAAAAATACAGCAAAAATTTTTGAAAGATCTGATTGTCTTTGTAGGTCAACTATAGAATCTAGCAAGACTTCATTTTAACAAACAAGATGAGTGTTTTGCTGTACAAATCACCTCGTATTTGTAGAGTGGGAAAAAGGAGATGTGAGTAATTCGCAAAACTGGGCTCTTTTCCATACCATGTCGACTGAGATGAACTGGGCCTTTCTCTAATTTTTCGGAAAAACTTTTCTCTTTGGAAATTTACTTTCTTTTTAGAGCATTAGTGACTGCATTTTAGTTTTACTTGGTCTGCTTGGCCTCAGTGCAAAAGACTTAGTCTAAAACACAAGAGAAATTCACAAACCTTATCATTTTTTAACTCTTGTGTATGGTTGGAAGCTTGATTTCTAGTAACAAGATTGTATAAGGTATGTCATCTCTAGTATTTAGTATAAATAGAAGCATAAGGTTCTTTTCTTTCCTCTCTCTGTGATTATTTCTTCTCCAGTGTTTCCCTCCACTCCTCCCTTTTGTGGAGATGGTTGGTTCCTTTTCTCAGGGCCATTGCACAGGAGACGATATTGCTAAGTATGACACTCTTCTATTCCTTCTAGCTTTCACCATGGATCATATGCTAGGGACAGCTGTGAAAACCTACAAACAGAAACAGTTATCTTCAATATCTTCAATCAAATTCACTTTTCAAAGAGAGACAAAGAAAATATAAGAATATTCCCTGGGAAGTAAGAAATTATTCCCTTGACATGACCAAAGCAAATTAGATATGATGGCTCCAAAAATGAAAAGAAAAGAAAAGAAAAGAAAAGAAAAGAAAAGAAAAGAAATAATAAAGCACAAAATCAACTGCAGTCTATTGTGTATGCAAAGCTTTGGAGATGTAAGAAAAATCCCGGGACCATATACAGCTGCCTATGTGACTTAGCAGAGAGAACAGCAGTCCATGACACTGAGGCTGCAGCAGAGTTAACAAGCAGCAGGGCCTTCCTGTCTTCCAGGCGGATCTTACAGGGGATGGAGCCTCACAGCTAGGATCAGGAAGTGACAATTTAAGGAGATTAGAAACCCTGAAACTGAAGAAACAAACAAACAAACAAACAAACAAACAAACAAAAAAAAAAACCAGGCTTTTGGAGTGTAGAAAAGAAAGAGCAAGAGGTGCCATCTCTTCAAGCTTCCTTCTCATGCAAAACATTTCAAAACAAAACCCTGCAATACCTGAGAGAAAGTTATATACAATTCTAATTTAGTGCTATTAAATTTCAGGGAACTTAGAAAATTAAAATTTCGAGTGGAAATTGTTAGAAATATGTTGTTCAATACATATTTAAAACTTACAGTGACATAACATGCTTAGAAAACTCACAGTTCAAAAATTAGGTATGATATTTCGGGAGAAATTACATTTTGGCTAAAAAAACCCCACAAATATAAGTGGAATTGAGGCAATTCAATTGGGAGGGGCATAACTCAGCTCTTTTACTGTGTTAATAACGGAGAGGGAACAATTGTAAAACAGTATTTAAAGAGAGAATGGGATTTTCACTAAGCCAAATAGCCGGATAGCGTTTAAGATCTGAGGTTTGGTTGTTGATAGATGTTGGAAAGGAATCAAAGGCCGCCTGCTTTTGTTTATTGGCATTATCTAAAGAAAAACGAGATATTTTGTCTTCATAATTGAAAATAAATTCACCATTAGGAACAAGGTGCCCACTAAACATAGACGTCTATTCTCACTGAAAGAGTAGGCACTGAAAGTTAAGATAACTGTTCTCTGATGGTGGCCTTTAATGGGATGGCTTCCAAGACCCTGCATTGCAAAACCAACAAGCAGCCTCCAAAAAGATTCACACCTCAAAGAAGCAGATACAAATTTGCAAGTTTTCTAAAGTAAATGTTCCTATGAATAGGAGGTCAGAGACCTAGAGTCAGAAAAAAAAAATAATAAAAAAGCCTGATTGTATTCTATCTAGGGGAAAAATAAGGTTCATCTTTTAAGGAAAGGGTAAAAACAGGAAGTTTGCATGATCAGAATTCTTTACTTTTACAGCATTAGCCTTCTCTGTCTTATGATTGGCTCACCAGAGTCCTTCAGAGGATTCACCTTGTGAGAAAAGTCAGATTGCTCTTCAACTGGACCGGTTGATCGTTCTGCTTCCACAGTGGTATTTGTAACTGGGCACACTTTCACCATGACCATTATACGTAATGTTCGCTTACTTTTTTGGTGAATTACACTCATTAAAAGATCAAATCTCTGGATTATTCCATATTTTTAATCAAATTTTTCTGTCTTATACATATATGGCAGTACAAGTATATACAAATATATTATCATACAAACACACGCATATACACATATAAATGTATAATTTTAACTATATGAAATTATATATATATATATATATATATATATATATATATATATATATATATAGTTTTAAAATAGCATAGTTAGAATGAAAATAAAATATCTTATACAGGTCAGTGTGTGCCATCTTGAATGTTTCAAAAAATGATAAAAAAATTGAAAGACAGTGACAAATTTTATCACTCAATAAAAGAGAGTCATATAATTTAAGAAGTTACAAGCAGAAAATTTTCCTATCCCAACAGGTATAAGGATAGGAAATGATACTACTGATGTTAGTAAAATACAAAGCATCTATTTTTGTGTACTATAAATATCCTTATTAGCATCAAAGGTTTTTAACTTAATGTCATTTGCTTCATTTCAACTGCTAAAGAAAAGTGACACTGCATTCTAACTACTGAGTTAGAGGATATAAAACAGAAGAGTCTTATCATCTGAAAAAGTTCTGTTTGACAGAATTGATATGGAAAGTCATAGAAACAGACACAAAATAAACACAGAAGAGCAAGCAGAAAATAAAAATCAAGACTTAATTGGATTATTATGACAGTGAAAATTGTTTCAATTTTGAAACAATTAAGAAATCACAGAGGAAGAGGTGCACTAATTGGATTGTATAAAACTGTCAAAAACTTGTTCAGAGAAGAAAATAACTGATAAAATAAAAATAGACTTGGAAAAAAGCATTGACCTAATTAAGGGATGTTTGTATACAATGTCTTTATATTATGTATGTACATTCATATATAGAGAGAATTTATACAGATATATACATTATCAGTACTTAATGTATGATAAAAATGAAAATAGAAAATTTGTGCAAGAATTATAAAAATAAACAAATTCATTTAAATGTAATAATGCTAATATTACAAAACATACCAATTAGACCACACATAATTGAGAGATTTTAGCAACACTATTTATCCCACCAGTACAAAAACAATCTAGTGTTATATTTTAACCTACAAATTCGTCCCCTTGTGTAGAGAGCCGAGGAGAGCGGTGACAGCATTCGCCATTACAAGATGGTGCTGGCATCCGGTGCTCCCGCAAGTAATAAGTGGACTGCGCATGTGCAAGTGGTGAAAGCACGCCAAGTCACTGCCCAACTAGGGGCGTAATACGAGGTAATGAGCAAGCAGCCAATTAGAAGTGAGCACGCCGCTCTAGGGTGTATATAAGCAGCGCCTTTTCAGGGCCCGGGGTCTTCCTCTTTCCATCACAATAAACGCTTGCTGCAGAAGTATCCTGGTGCCCGCGTGTGTTCTTGCTGGCGAGACGATTGCGCGGGTCACACCCTTGTTTGTCTTAAGACTGTTATGTCGAAAGTTAGAAATGCTATACATTACAATACTGTCAGCATTCATATTTTTATCACATTTCTACTACTATAAAATTATCTTATCATTGTTAACAACTAGGAAAATCAGCTATCCACAGGTTAGTGGGGTTGTATAACATAGGCAATAATGATAATGATTATTACCACTTATTTCCCCCAAAATATATACTGAATGTGAAGGTTACTATGTGCTAGGCATAGTGCTAATCACTTTATTCATATTCACTATATTAATTAATCCCCTAACCACCCAGAGAATGAATGATTGTATTTCATTTTACAAATGAAAACATACTGTGTCCCAGAACACCTGTGCATCCTGGCACCTGGTGCAGTGTCACTCAGTTGCATATACAGAATATCAGTGTAGGCCAGGTCTCTGTTGCTATGATATTGATTGTACAATTTAAAGCCCTTTCTGTTCCAGCTTATAACAGCACAATTAAAAAAAATAGTTAAGTTGCAAAAGACACTGAGATATCCTTTAACGGACCAACGGATGTGAAAAAGATTTGAAATATCGACACAATGGAGTACTATACTGTCACAAAGACAGATGAATTTGAGCTATTTCTCAAGGGTGCAACTTAGAGACCATTATGCTCAGTTAAATCAGAGATGGAGAGTGAAATACTGTATAGCTTCTCTAATATAGAATCCTAGAATATAAGTAAATGGGATCAAATTGGAGAAGTGTAGGGAGATAACGAGAAGGAGGAGGGTGAGAAATGAGAGTGGGAAGAAAACGCATGGATGAATGTTTATGTGCACAGATCTCTCAAGTTCAATGTAACCACTGTGCATTGTATATATGTGTACGAGTAAAAACAGGAAAATAATCTTCATTTGCAACTTCATCTTCATCATTTGTACATACAGCAAGCTAGGTTAAGATTACATTATTTTTGTACATATTTATTACAATCTGCATGGTGATAACTCACTAATTCTCTATCTGAAAGTCCTAACCTTATGCAATGATCCTACCAAGAGAGGATCTATTTTGCCCTCATTTTATTTATATGTATTAGTACAAAATTTAAGGTTAACAATGAAGTTGAGCATTTTGGACACCTACATAGCTTGTCAAGGTGACAAGTACTTTCCCACTTTCCTTTTGTCCCTCTCTCTCCCCACCTATCCCTCCCTCCCCACCCTACCCTCCTGTTTCATTCATGGAACTTAAAACAAAACAAAACAAAAAAAAAAAAAAAAAAAAAAAAAAAAAAAAAAAAAAAAAAAAAAAAAAAAAAAAAAAAAAACAAGAGAGGATCTTTAAAAAGTGATCAGGTTGTAAGGGTTCCACTTTCAGGAATGGAATCAAAGACTTTAAGTGACTTCAGAGAGACTCTTGCATTTTTTGTCATCCAGGCTGATCTAGAGCTCACTATTTAGCCCAGGCTGGCCTTGAACTCATGGCAACCTTCCTACCTCAGCTTTCAGAGGGCTGAGATTACCGGTATGCAGCAAGCACCCCATCCAGCTTATGTGCTGCTGGGGAATTGAGCTCAGGGCCTTGTACTTACTAGTCAAATGCTATAAAAGCTTTGCTATTCCTCCAGCAACTCTTGCACTTTTGTCTCATGAATATACACCAAGAAGTCAGTGTCCATTAAGGTGGCTTATCAGGTGACATTGAATTAGCCAACATCTTTAATCTCTAGACCTGAGAGGCATACAGTTTTGCTGTGTATAAGCCATCAGGTTGTAATATTTTGTAAAGTAGCCCAGATGGGCTAAGATGACATAGTACTTGTTGCGATTGACGACTTTAAACTACACTCTAGAATTCTTGATAAATGCATGTACCAATGGAAGTCGAGTTTCAAAATTTAAGTTTTAAAAATTCAATATCATTAGGTTTCTCTTCTCTAAACACAATACAGGGTGTCAGGAACTTTTTTTAAATTACTAAATATTGCACAGAAAGAATGTTGTCAATGTTCATGGTATATGAGGACATCTCTGTAGTTGCTCAAAAGAACATTACACAATCTCAGGAAATACAATTACTGGCACAGAATGAGACTCACTGAGGTCACATTACAATTTACTCCTTTATTCGGCAAAGTTATTGTTATACTGTTAACTTCCCCATGTGAATAAATCAGCAACTGGGTTGGATTACTAGTGCTGCCATAAGAACATATTTTTACCACCAGCAATTTAGCAAGTTGAAATGTCTTTTTTAGTATCTCACCATCATTTCTATAGGTCAAAAGTCCAAACGGTTCACTATGTATCATAAGGTAGAAATCAAAGTGTCAGCAAGGCTACATTCTCAACCTTCATAGAATTATTTAGGTTGTTGTAAGAATCTATGGCCTTGTACTTCTAGGATTAAAGACCCTGATTCCTTATTTACTCCTACAGTTGACCAGTGGTCACATTAAGCTTTGTGAGCTTGCTTGCATTTAGTGATTTCTAGCTTTATTCAGTGCTAACAGTTTGGGTAGAATCCTTCTTAAGTTCAAACATGATCAAAATTTTCCTCTGCCTTTTTCTTTGAATACATCTCTCTCATTCTACTACTTTGACTTCTCATCTTTATGAGTTTGTGTAATTATATGGGGTCAATTTGAAATATCCGTATTAATCTCTGTATTTTAAAATCTTCATCCAACTTAATTATACCTACAACTGGATTTCTACAATTGAATATCTATGTTAACTAAACTTCTAAACATATTTTCAATGCAGCATATAAATCAGTGTTTGAATCAATTAATAGAAAATGGCCATAATGTGTGAACAGCTTTAGACCAGAGAAACAAAAGACATTATCTTCGTTTCTTATTTTGTTAATGAATCAAAATAGCGACTTTAGTCACATTTAACTTACAATTAATGTTTGACCCCACCGTCATCATTTTAATATGCACACATGTAAATAAATCAAGGAAAGCTTGGTTTACTAAGCGATTGTTTAGATATTTGAGGGCTGGAAATATAATTCTTTATGAGCTATAAATGTGCATGTATCTACTTTTGCTTGTTTAATTACAGGGATTTACAATTTATCTTTAAATTCATTTCAGAAGCATCTGAAATTAAATATTTTGTTAGAAGTCCTTGTTTATGTGCATAGACATACATGGTGGTGCATCTTTACTCAAAATACCTACCAGTTCTCTTTCCTACCTATGTTTCCTATTGCAGAATGCTAGCCTTTATTGAGCCTTTACATTGTTTCAATACATTTATTTCAAAAATTTCATGTAAATTGGAGTTTTCACTTTACTGTGTATAGCCAGATTATACATGATATCACTTCCTCATGGCTCCTATAGCCTGGCTCATGCCTTGGGAAATGTCAAAAATACCTTTAAACACACTTTTGGAAAGATATAGCCTGGTTTTCTCTTAAATAATAAGTAAAAAGCAAAATATAACTATCTTCTTTCAAAATTATTATTAGATGTACTAGTATGCACCACGGTGGCATCGTTTCAGAGTGGTATTTCTTCTATTCAAGAGTATTGTATCTTAGCAATGCTGAGCTAAAGTCATCATTCTCACTAATTCATTGAAATCCCCTGAGATGGGCACAAACACAGTTCTCACATTTCACTTACATTTTGATGGAAGTACATTCTTGAGACATTTCTAATTTATAGAGTTTAAAATGAATGTCTCCTTTCAAGTCAAGACAATTGAAGTATGCAACTGCTAGAATCATTTTGCCTCTGATTTAAATTACTTTTTAAGCTTCATCTCTCTGATTCTTATCATCTATTCAATAAATGTTTTGTGTATAAAGCACAGTGGTAGATAAATTGGTAAAGACAAGAAAAACATAACTCTGCTTATGAGGATTACATTCCAGAGGTGGACATAGGCAAACAGAATGACGCAGTGCTACAAGGCCATGTCACACTCAGAGTGGTACACAGTCAGAGCGCAGAAGGCCACAGCTATACAACTTGTCCATTAAATATATGTGTACATACTTTGCCTCTAATAATATAGAATCTTCATTTTTTAATGATGGCTTTTATGTACAAACAGAGGATTAATTTCAATTTTTAAAGACAAGTTACAACAGTAAATTATTCGTGCATCTACCTCACGCACAAATACCTGGTAATCCTAATGTCCCAAGTTGGAATTGATATCCTAGATCCTCCTAATCTGCAGTCTCTGGCATCCACATTTTTCCTTTAAGGTACAAATAACGGTGTGACTCTCAACTGCAAGATACTTATGACAATTAGAAATGAACACATGCATGAAAGAAAACACTAGATAAAATATAATTACTATTTGAACTTGTAGCTCCTTTGCTGGATAATTTTCCCCATTTTATCAATATGTATAAAGGTTTACAATGAAATTGAGCATTTTGTGCACATACGTATCTTATTTTAGGACAATGTTTCAAGTCTCCTCTTCTCACTTGTTGCAAGCAACTATAGAATTCAGACTGTGGCAAACCATGCTTACTGATAATACTGGTGGGATTCAGGTTTTGCATTTTTCTTTTCTTCTTTTATAAACGTTCTGCTGCCTGGACTGACATCCAAAACTTGATTTCAAACATTTTTCTGAAGTTAACGAAAAAACAAACTTTATTTCTCCAATTTTATATACAATAGTTTTCTCTATTTTCATCGTATTGTTTCCTGGAAAATTTGTCTAAGCTCAACAGATTTAATTCTTTGTTGCTGTCTCTGTTTAAAGTTTCCTCAGATTTATTTTGCATCCACAAATTCACATATCTCTTTTGCACGAATAGAGTAACACTACATCATAATTACAACAAGCAGTTCCATAACATTATTATCCTTTAAAACTGTGACATTGGATTTCGATGGACACACCTTGAAAGCTGGTTCTTCCTTGTTTTCATAAAATTGTAAAGCCATAGCCTTTCTGCAGTATAATTAACTCAACAAATGGCTATTTACTATTCTAGTTCCACTTTGCCACTTTTACAAGATGTTTTCCGTCCTTATTTTGGCTAGAGACTCTTCCAGTTTTTATATTTTACATTAAATTACATTACTCTTCTTTCTGAAAAAAATCAACCTTTATGTATAGAATGTTCATGTATGTATAAGACAAATTATTTGAAATGTTTGATGTAATTATGAATAATTAAAAAGCAGGGGTCTTTCTTAAAGAAGCAAATGAACTACTAAATATGGAAGGAATAATATAACTAGAAAAGAGATGTTAAAATCACTAGATGAAAGCTTAAAAAGTATTGTGATATTTATAACACTTCAAAACAATTTCACAGCATATTACTCATAAATTACAAAGAAGAAAGTGTTAACTTTACAGTAATGAAACCTGCCAGACATTCTCTTAGTCGAGAGATCAAAGTTAATATCACTAATAATGGGGCAATCTGTCATCTCATGTCTTATAATGCAATTCAGTGAGAAAACATCACTAATTATGCAGTATTACTAGAGAAATGTAGAACCTGAATCTAATCAGGGGGAAAAACAGATAAACCAGAAAAAGAGGATGCTACAGAACAATTATTATTTTTTGAGATTTCCATTTCTTTAAAGAAGTGCTTGAGTTAAGTAAAACTGAGGAAGAGGAAAGTACACAAATATCACACTTACACTAAACCCTGGCTATGATGGCCTTTCTCATTATCAACTCGCTTGTTTTTTTATTTGATGAGCTCCTAGTTATCATATTACTATTTGCCAATGTCTAGAATGTACATCCAGCCATATTTCTGGTGTTAAACATCCTGATTTTGATTGGATATTGACAAATATGCATTATTATAATATCATATATAGGTTTCTCTCCCTCATGGAAGTCCTTTGTGGTATTTTTTTTATATCATCCTACCCCCAGAGCCTTAGCAACCACTGACCCTTCTGCTGCCTCCTTGATCATGCTTTTCAGAGTTTGAATAAAAAATTATGGTGACTTTTCAGATTGGTGTCTTTCACTTAATGATAATTTCCTCTATAAGTTTTTTTTAATTAGAATGTGTTGGTGATACATAATAATTCAACTTCAGGAATCTGTATTCCCCTCTGTCATCATTTTCTTTCTTTTCCCAGGTTCTCACTGATCCATTCTTAATAGTAATATTCCATTGTCTTGATGTAACTCCCATTCAACTTTACGAATCACAGGAGAGTTTTGCAAATTGTGAATAAATCTTCTATATATGTTCATGATGATTTTGAGTGGAATATGGCCATAAGTTTTGAACTTCTTTTAATAAATATCAAAGTGGTAATGGTAAGAATATATTTAGAGTGTGTTTAGTTGTGTATGAAACCATACCATCTTCTAAAGTTGTTTCACTATTATTCATTCACATACTAAAAGAATAAAATCATCTATCTCTTCACACATTCATAGCATTTGGTATCATTAGTATTCTGGAAGTTGACTCTTCAAACAATATGGTGGTGTTTTATCCTTCAATCCATCTTCCTTTCTCTGATAATGTGGTCCTGAATATTTTGTTGCAAAACTGTACCACCTGAATAACTTCTTTGGGAAGTGTTTTTACTAGCAATACTGAGTCTTAATATTTATTTGCAAAGCTTAGATAGAAACTAATTTTCAGGCATGCCTTTTGAAAATATATTGTTCGAATTTATAATGTTTCTTTTCATTTTTTAATGTCCTATTTCTTTCAAAAAATCAATTCCTGTCAATTCTTGAGCTAAAGGAACTTAAGACAGGATGGCTAACTAAATCACATTCTTGTCTCATTAAAATTAACATTGTCACCAAGTATATTATTTTAAATAAATGTATAATGGTGTATACAATAAAATATTTTATGAAAGAAATTATTTTTCAAAAAATGTACTCACTGAGCTGATAAGGAGTAATGATGTCTACAATTTAGTCAAATGAGAATAATAGTGTAAGTGTGTGTGTATGTGTGTATGTGTGTGTGTGTGCCGGAAAAAAAAAAGTGAATAACTTAAAACAGTCATATATAGTATATCAGATGCAGGAGTTTTGTACAATTCTTGCTACTTTACCATTCTATTCTTAAATACAAAGTGTATTGAAAAAGAATAATAAAAGCATTAAAGAAGAACTCTAGCCTAATGGATCTTACATACTGAAGAAAAAAAATGAAAAACTATATAATGAAAGATTATGGTTTGAGCTTCAAAGGAAGTAAATTGTGCTATGAAGAAGAAACATTCTTTAGAAAGTCTGAGCCATAAGAGAGATGCAAGTCAAAACAACGCTAAGATACCATCTCACCCCAGAGAGAATGGCCTGTTATCAACAAGTCAAATAGCAATCAGTGCTGGCCAGGATGTGGGGAAAAAGGAACTCTCTTACACTGCTGGTGGGGATATAAATTCGTACAACCACTCTGGAAAGCAGTATGGAGAGTTCTCAAAAGACTGGAAATAAATATCCCCTTCGATTCGGTGACACCTCTCTTGGGAATATATCTGAAGGAGGCCAAAACAACACACAGCAGGGATATATGTATACCCGTGCTCATAGCAGCACAACCAACAATAGCTAACATGTGGAAGTCATCAAAATACTCATCAACAGACCAGTGGATACACAAACTGTGGTATTTGTACACAATGGAATACTATGCATCTATAAAGTCCAACAGCACGGAGGCCTTTGCGGGCAAATGAAGAAGCTTGAGAACATCACTCTTAGTGAAGTGAGTCAGAAGCAGAAGGTGAAACATCGAATGGTCTCTCTGATATGAGAGTCCCAGATCACAACTATTATGGAACTTAAAGTGAAAAACAAAGTGAAATAGGGGGGTAGGGTGGGGGAGAAGGGAAGGAGAGGATGGGGGGGAGGGACAGAAAGAGAGTTGGAAAGCCCTTGTGCCCTTGGCAGGATACCTATACGCACAAAATGCTCAACTCCATTGTAAACCTTAAAATTCGCATATATATATATATATATATATATATATATATATATATATATATATATATGTCAATAAAATGGTAGGGAAAAAAAAGAAAGTCTGCTCAGGAATCATATATTCCCTCACTACTGTGAGCTGGGACAGAGGGTATATGGCCCAGTCACGTGAGGAACTTGAAGAGCCCACTGTGGCGACAATCATAAATACAAACGTTGCAAGGTTGCAAGGCAGAAGGAGGGTAGGGAAAAATGAAAGAAGTTCAGCAAAGCTGTATTTTTGAGAGCATGATACCCATAGGTGCGATGTTTCTCGGGACAGAGGTGCTAGCAGTGTGTATCAGGCGAAAGAAGTTTGAATTTTTATTTTTCTGAGAACAATGAAAAACTACTGGAACGTTAAGAACGACAATGATATGGTATCTGACCTTTATCTCAACGAAACTCTTTTGAAGAAAATAAAAACATGTTCTTACTTATTATCTTAGGAGTGATATCATGGCAATAGAATCAGCAAAAAAAAAAAAAAAAAAAAAAAAAAAAAAAAAAAAAAAAAAAACAAAGGAAGGGAAAAACAGGACATCTGTGGACATATGGAAGAATGGTGAGAATTCTAGCCATGACAGTAAATACACATGGAGAACATTACAGCTATGGCTCATAGTACAGATATTAATGTTGCACAGCCATATCAACACTTGAACTTTAATAATACAAGTGGTTATAAGGAAATTTAATCTTTTTGTCTCTCCTCTATATAACCATAGTTTTTTTTTTTTTTTGGCAGGGGGAGGGGTTGACATAGGGTCTTGCCCTGTATTCCAGGCTGATCCTGAACTCACTATGTAGCCAAGGCTGGCCTTGTCCTTCTGAGTGTTAGGATTACAGGTATGCACCCAATTCTTTGTATATTTGCTAATCTTCAAATGCTCATT
Organism: Ctenodactylus gundi; assembly: GCA_004027205.1. NCBI lineage: Eukaryota > Metazoa > Chordata > Mammalia > Rodentia > Ctenodactylidae > Ctenodactylus > Ctenodactylus gundi. The sequence goes on along the minus strand of PVKB01007435.1, from coordinate 13,270 downwards.
ATGAGTAGTTTATATCATTTGTCAGTACTGTTTTAACAGAAGCAAGAAAAAGATCTCTTTTTCCTTATAGAGATTAAACCAAGAAGAAGTTAAGGATATATGTGGTAAGGGCAAGAGAGGTGAGAAAAAAAAAACATAATAGAAAGCCAAACTGAATTGGTATTTAGGAGAATTATGCTCTTCCAGAATGATTCAAAACTTTTACACAATTAGCAATAAATGAAAACAGCCTTTGCTTTATCATCATTTAGGGTTTTTTCTTTCTACTATTTATAAGATATATTTGGACTGTTTTTATTAATTCGTTAAAGAAAATATTTGACTTCACAAAACTCCAAAACAAAAGATACCTTCGAGAGCTGGTTTTTACCAGTGAGAGACGGGTTAATTCTGCCTTTCTGCTTCCAGGAAGCTGAGGCAACATGAGGGAAAACAGGAAAGGAAGAAAAGAGAGGAAACGGAAGGTCAGAAATATCAGAAAAAAAGGGGTGGCCCGTTGGTTTCAAGAGTACACTTTCTAAATTAGAGGGAAGAGAAGCTTAAATTCAAAACTTGGCATGGAGCTCAAATAATTATTCTACATATGTTAAGATCAAATGTCACGAGGTTCATTTTAGAAGCTGCAAGAAAACAGAAAAAATAATAAGAACAGCTCCTTTTTATTCAAATTGCATAATAAAGATGAGTCTATAAATATTTTAAAAGCAAATAGGGGGAAAATAAAAGAACAAATTGATGAATTGATGCTTGGACTAAGAAAGTTTTTAATCATTAAATCATGCAACAAAATTTAGCTATTCATTTCTGCTACTTCAATATGTTCTACGCATTTTGCCCTGAAATTGTAATGTTATACTTCAAATGGTTAAAGAAAGTTTCAATGTTTACATAGGCACCTTAGCTATAGTAAATGTTTCACATGTGGCCTGACACAGTTCCTCTTCTCTCAAGAAAGTAAGGATAAAACGTCACTGGGCGGCAAAGTGGACTTCCCTGGATGGTCATCTGACAGCTGGTCTTACTTTCAACTCTTTAGAATTTTTTGGTGTTTTATTTTTTCCCACCATTTTATTAATGTGTCTGTGTGTGTGCGCACACGCACATGAGAGAGAGAGAGAGAAAGTGAGAGAGATGCATAATGTTTATAATGAATTTGAGTCTTTTGTGCCCATATATACCACATCAGTATTATGATCCCTTCCCCGGCCCATTTTTGGTGCTTCCATACCTTCCGCATCCCCCCACAACTTTCATTATCACACCCAGTCAATCCTACAGAATGCCATATTCAGAGTTTCTCAAACCAGAGAAACGACGCGATATTTAACATATTCAATCTTCTGTGTCTGACTCACTCTAACCTTCTAATCTCTTTTAGCTCAGCTTTCCATCTCTAGAAAGGATTGCAGTGGCCATATCCTGATCCCTCTTCTCTAAGTCCTACAAACCCCATAAATATTATTGTTAACAATATATTAGTTCGAAAAATATAATATTTATATCGAACATGGGTCATTGGTATAAAATCTTTAAAAATAAGTATATATGAATTTATAGATGAATAAGTAGATAAAATGGTAAACCAAATCTGGCAAAATGTTAGTATTAAGTAAAATGTGAGAAAATATTTATGAAAATTTAAAAAACCTTCTGATTATGCCATTACATCTATATCTTTATGTGTGATATACTTTTGTGATATAGACTTAAGTTCAGTTAATGTAGAAATTCAGTTTTTCAGTCTTTGATGTAACTTTATCCTAAGAGAACTGATTGATGTAATAATAACCTGAATGTCTTTTGAATGTACAAATATTTACCTTTCAGTGCTCAGCCAGTGAATTTGAAATTTAACTCAATTTCTTTCTCACATTTTTTCTAGCTTTATGAATTTCATCATTACAGTTCTTTTCTTATATGGACTGGTTGATGAGGCCATGTTAGAGAATCTCAACAATGGTACAGTAAGATACAGAAATAAAAGAACTATTTTGGTGTTTAAAAAAACCACCAAACTCATTGTAATTATTTTTATGTTGAAATCATCTAACATAATCAATTCACTGTCTTCAATTGTGATAATAGGTCTATATATTCTTTAGTTGTTTAGATTACAACAATATTAGATTTTATTTCTCCTGCCTTTAAAAATCAACACGACTGTGTCCATATGTCTTAAATACCTTCGCCTTTCCATATTATTTTCTCTCCCACTTTGTTCCTAATGCTGCAGCACTGAGACTGTTAATACTTAGACAGCATCTCTAATGCACAGCGCCCAGTCACATCATTGTGTGATACTCCCTTCTCCCAACAACTGTTATGCATAGAGTAAATCATATTTGCTGAACTGAAGTAATTAGCTTTCCCACTGTTCAGAAAACTAGAGGAAATTGGCAATTCAGTCTGTTTCACAGTTATTGTTTGAATATAACGCAGAAATAAAGTCTAAGCTATCTAAGCCAGTCTTAGAATATTTAAACAGCTTCAGACAGTGCAGATTACAACAATCCTAAGTTTAAATATGAAAACAGCAAGACCCAGAACTACTAAATCAAACAAATCTCTAATTGGCTTCTGTTCCTGGGCTTCTTGACTAAATCACAGAGTCTCCATATATCCACCCAAACCGAAGCATTTCAACTTCTTTAGCAATAAGTTCATCTATGTAATTCACTTAAAAACTCATGATGTGAGCCTGGGGCATGTGACCCAGCAGTGGAATTGATTGACCTCCTGTGCTGCAAAACAACAAAACAAAACAAAACAAAACAAGAATAATAATAAAGAAAAAAAAAACTTTGGGAAATTCACTCATATATAAAATTAGTTGAATATTTTATAATCATTTCTTCAAACAGGTGAGAGAAGTGCTTCTCTCTCATATTGCCTTGTATTATTTAATGACAGGTGTAAAAATACTTTGAAAAAGACAATTTGCATGCTATCCATCTAGATAACCAGAAGACTAGAGCAATATATTTTAACTCAGAGATCTTGAAATCAGGCATGCGCCCCACAACTAAGTTTGTCCTGCCCCTTGTGTGTTTATGTGTGTGTTGTGCGCATTAGAATGGCTTCATACTTCCAAGCAAACTGAAAAGAATTCTACCCAAATTACTATAAAATATACTCTCATCTTTCCTTATTTTTGACATCTTATATCAGTATATAAATGTATCACAGTTCATAATCAATCTAGATCCATTATTACTAAGATAAGTTTATTCTTCACTCAGATTTTATTGGTTACACTTACAGTCCTTTTTTACAGAATCCCCCAAATATCACTAAGTCTCCTCAGACTCCACGTGGCTGTGATAGTTTCTCAGAATTATTTTATTTTTATTTTTATTCTTATTTTTTTCTCTTTAACAAATGTGATAGCTACCAGGTGCACTGTCCAGGTTGTTTATAAAATGTCCATCCTCTGAAATTTGTCATTTTTTTCTTATTATAAGACTGAGTGATAAGAACTTGAAATGAAGACCACAGTATAAACTGCTATGCCATTCCCATCATACAAAGCACAGCATCACTGCTGATAATCAAGATCAACTTCTTTGAGTGTCTCAGACTTCTCCACTACAGTTGCATTTTTTCTCCACCCCCAATTTCCATATTCTCCTCTCTGGAATAAAGTCCCACGACTCAGCTCATAATTAATGAGTAAAGAGGTATGTTCAAACTCTCAGAAAGCAAAATATCTAGATAAGTTATTTAAAATTCTTGGGCATTAGAGATTTGTATATTCTGCCCTATTTGTTTATATCATATAGATATGTGTTTATCTTATGAAGTATGAACAAAATATGTGGCGTGTTTTTCAGTTAATTAAAAATTTTGTTGCATTGCCAAAAAATCACCTTTAAAATACTCCCTTTACATCGAACACAATTTTCCCATCATTCTCGCCACTGTCCGAGGCAGTTCTGATGTCCTTTTAGTTGAGTGTCTTTAGGAAGTATTATCAGAAACAAAGTGAATGCTGCTGCTTAGTGCCATCCAATAGAAAGGTAGGTTCATGGAAACAGTGCTCCCCAACTTTCTATTTATGGATATCAGACCATGACTGTAGCGCTCTCCCAAAGTCAAAATGATCCTTAAAGGTAAATGTTTTCAGTCAACTAAGTGCACTGACATAACCAAGTTTGCTCAAACTAACACCACTCATAAAATTGGACTTTTAGTACTCATTAAAGGGGCAAGAAGGGTGAATGAGTTTGATGTGATGAGAAATGTTTTCAGGAGGATAAATAGACACGTGTCTATTTCTGTGATATTTTCAGACACTTTATTTAGACATTTGTTTTGTTTTCACGCACAGTTCATGCCTTTCAAGTTACGATATATCCCAACTTTATTCACTTTGTTGTCTGATTCTTCAGTTCTGCCTACTTCCAGTATTTCCTGTTGATGTCTGTGTCCTTTTGAGCATAAAGCTTTCTTTAAGATGTTATTTTATTTTTAAGCCCTTTTCATACTTTCTGAATGAATATAATATTCCAGACTCACCTGTTTTTTGCATGAGTCTCAACCAACCATTCCTCTAAAAACTTCTAGTTCCCTTATTTAGAAAATGTAATTAGAAACCAAAGTCTGCACACTCTGGGTACTCTTTGCTGCTGATGATTAGTGCCTCTGGGTTCCCCCCTTAGCTGAGAATCAAGAAAATGAATATGAGTACCAGCCTTTCCATAGTCACAAATATAGACGCACATCCATATTTAATCACCTCTATTTATATTAAGATAATCAACACCATCACAGTGCTACTTGCAGCTTGAACCAGGTACCAAAGAGAAAATCCTAATTTCTTTCCATTGATTATCTAAAATCTCCCATTTCCAGTCTTGAAAAACCCACCATGAATCATCTAATTACTTTGCATTTGATTCTGCACAGAAAAATTAGAACCTCACAGGAATTGGAAGTGATCAACTACATACAGTAGAGTGCAATGTATAGCTTCTTCTATCTGTTTGTAAAAAGGTCACTAATTATAAAAGTCATTCAGATCAAAACCTTTTTGTCATACTCTTCAGAGATGTTTTATATAATTATATAACAATATTCTGTATTGCAAACCAAAATCTAAAACATTTTCATTGAAAAAATTACATTTTTATGCTATAAAGTTTTCTGTTTTGAAAAATGCACTTTGTCATCTACCCATTATTTCAGAATGATTCACCGGGTCATAAAAATCAATGACTTGTTTATGCAGCCCCCTCTTTATAATTGTCACTATACTTTGATTTTTTTCTAGAAAGTCATACAATTGAAATTATATAGCATGTAGATTTTGTTCAGGTTGACTTTTTTACTTAGTAATGTAAATTTACAACTCATCCATGTTTTTCATGGCTATGTGGCTCATTTCCTCTTAATGTTGAATAATATTACATTATATGCCTATAACACAGATTATTCATGCACTCATCTACAAATGAAATCTTCACTGCTTCCTGTTTTTGAAAATTATGAATAAAGCTGCTATAAGCACTTGCATGCAGATGGTGATAAGTTTTCAAATAAGTTAGGTAAATACCTAGGAGCATGATTGTTGGGCCATGTGGTAAAACTACTTTGCATTTTTGTAGAAAAAAATCTATCTGGAGAAATGGCTTAGTGGTTAAAGCAGTTGACTAGCAAGCACTAAGTCAAGCACTAAGTACTTGAGTTTGATTCCCCAGCACCACATAAACTGGCCATAGTGGTGGACATCTGTAATCCCAGCACTTCAGAGGCTGAGGCAGAAGGATTGCTGTGAGTTCAATGACAGCCTGGGGTCCATAGTGTGTTTAGAACCAACCTGGGCCACTCAGTGAGTGAAACCCGGTCACGTGTGCGCAAGCGCGCGCGCACGAGAGAGAGAGAGAGAGAGAGAGAGAGAGAGAGCCAAATTGGCTGGACTTTTGAAATGAAGAAGTTTAATTTCTGTTACTTTTCCTAAACAACATTTTGTATAATCAAATCTTTGTTTGTTTGTTTAGTTGGTTGGTTGGTTGTTTTTTTGTGACCCTTGGAGAGATTATGTCAACTTGAAGCAATCAAGAACCACACCTGGATTAGGGTTTGGGCACCATGCCTAGATTGGGAATTGAGAACCAACCTGGATTATAGTGTGTGATTTATGGGACAATGAATGAAGGGAGTGCACCCACCCAGATGTGGGAGGCCCATGTGGTACTCGAACAATATAAAAGGAAGGAAAAAGGAAGATTGCTTCAGCTTATTCCTCTGGGAAAACTCTTGCCTTGGCAATTGTCTAGAGATGCCGATTTGCTACACATTGCAGATCTTCATCACAGATTCGCTCCAGTCTGATTTGAGCCTGTCTGTGCATCACTGTTCTTTAGTCGCTGATCTTCAGTCGCTGATCTTCAGGCTCCAGTCTTTGTCATTGTTCTTTGAACAACCGAAATCTGCAGCAGACTCTCATGGGCTCTCCTGCCCTTGCAGACGGGAGTTGCACTTCGCGGCTGATCAGCCATTGGACACTCCAGCACATGCAGGCCGCCATCTTGAATGATATCTATCATTGGATTTATACTAATAGATTATTTTTGTAATTTTTTGTAAATTCTGCCTTTTCAAAGAACCCAAACTATTACAGTTTTTTTTTTCTTTTGCTAATGCCACTTATGACACTGGATTTTTTTTAAAACAAAGTTTAATTGAAACAGACATAGCATACTGTCATCTTATTTTCCTTCTCCTTTCTCTTTTTATTTTTTATAAATTTTTAGAACCTAGGTGACATGTATGGTAAGCATGTGCCCTAACCCCGAGTTACATTTTCAGGTTATTCCCTGTACTGAGATACTGCAGGTTGATGCCAGGGCCTTATGTATGTTAGGCAAGCACTCTAACATTTCCCTATCTGTCTAGTCATGTCAGTGTTGGATGGATTGTGTCAGTGTGCTGCAGTTGGGAAATGTGCAAAAAATAGCTTTCAGTTGTGAGCTGTTGACTCCAGGACCAGAAAGTGGGGAAAGAGCATCCACTAGGTGGTTTGAACTGAGTAAAGGACGGAAGAAGGAATAATAATGCAAGCTCTTCCTGAAAAAGCTTTGACTTTCCTTGAGTCTCCAAACATCTACTTGCTCCTGTTTTCACTTCCTTGATCTCCATCGCAGATTTACATCAGCCACAGGCCATAGCCTTGCTATTTGAACAACGACCAACACAGTCTCTCATGGGCTGTCCTGCAATTTCAGATTAGCGTCCTTTTGACATGAGTCTGAGCAGCACCACTACCTTCCAGTTCTCACACATACATGTGGCCAATTTGGGCTACCTCTCTTCTCGAGAGACCTGTAAATAATTTCCTTTTCTCTGTAAGTTCTATTAACTCAATCTCCTTTACCTCACTTTAAATAAAGTTTGCCCAAGCCTGTATAAATTATTAGATGACATAATTAATAGGAATTCAACTAGTAAATGGCAGAAATTATTTTTGTTTTGAATTCTAAGTTGCAATAATTTATATTTAAATCATAATAAATAGTATTGCTAAAATTAATTACAATGGATTACTGGAAATGTTAATGGAGAATATCCCCTAGATCAAATGTTATCTTTTTCCTTTAGATAACATATTGTATTTAGAAAATAAAAATAATAAATGATAAATAATATGAGGGAATGTGTCAGGAACTAGTTAAACTAGATAATGGAGGAATCACTATTTTACTTCAATTTATGATGTGCTAGAAATTTATGTAATAACTATATTTATGAATGTGCTATCTATGAAATACTATTCTATACTACTAAAAAGTCATAAATATATATAAATGCAGAGAACTAATAAAAGAAATTCGATGCCATCTCTAAACAATGCTTTTATTTTCAGTGCTGCTCAGTTCAAGTCATCATAATAGGAAAATAAATTCTTCGTATTCACCAATGAGGTGAATGATCTCATAATGGAAGTTATTAATAGAAGAGTCCTGTGAAAGAAATTAACTTTTCATTAGGATATTCAATGAGTCTAGAATTAAGTACCTCTCTAGACTTGAATTACAAATACAAATATAAGCAGTTGACTGGCTACAAGCTCTCTGCACTGAGCTGGATATTTAGCAGATCCACTGCATTCTTTTTTTGAGACAGGCGTATTAGTTTGAGTTCTTTCAAAAGGTGGAATTTACAGAAATTATAACAAAAAGGATCTATTCTAAAGGCTTACCAACCGAATGATAGAGATAGTCCAAAATGATGGCCTACATGTGAGAAAGTTGGTGAGTCTAATGGCTGCTCAGCCCTCTTTCGGACTGCAGAACAGCCAGTGAGAGACTGCTGAAGATCTCAGTTGTTCAAAGAATTATAGTGAAGACCAGAAATTGAAAGTAGGCAAACGAAGATCAGCGGCTGAAGATCATTGATGGGAAGATAGGTGAAAGTTGAGACTGGAGAAAATTTGCGATGCAGATCTGCAGCGTGTAGAAAGTCGGCATCCATAGACAATTGCCAAGGCAAGAGCTTTCCCAGAGGAAGAAGCTGTAACAATCTTTCTTCTTTCTTCTTTTTATACTACTCAAGTTCCAGCTGGGCCTTCCACATCTGCATGGGTGCTCTTCCGTCATATGCTGGCCCACATATCACTCACACTCTCATCCAGGCTGGTTCTCAATTCCCAGTCTAGGCGTGGTGCCCAAACTCCAATCCAGGTGTAGTTCCTGATTGCCTCAAGTTGACCTAATCTCTTCAACAACCACAACAGGCTGAAATCCAGGCTGATCCTGAATTTACTACATAGTCCAGACGGGCCTTGGATACACAGCAACCCTGTCTCAGTCTCCATAGGGCTGGGATTATAGGCATGTGGCACCATACTTGCCTATTATGTGGTGTTAATATACCAACAAATGGTGCTTGGAATCAAAATTTGTCCTCAATATGTTGTATGATTTTACCTATTCTGTCTGCCCACCAAGATTTCATAGATCTAAGGATAGAGTTGATCTCGAACTCAGGGCCTTGTATTGCTAGGGAAGCACTTTAAACACAGTGCAATTCAATTCCTCCAGGCTACTTCCTTTAAACATTTATTTATTTATTTATTCGTTTATTTATTCAGTGAGACATGATATCACCAAGTCACTAACTTGCCCACGCTCAACTGAAACTTATAAACTTTGGCACAAACCACTCAGAGTCTATGGATGGATGACAGGTGTTTACGTCCACATCTGACTGATATGTTTGATGCATTTAAGTCCAATGATGATTGTTCAAGTAGTTGGTGTAAAGTGACTCAAAGTGCTACAAATATAAACAAATCATAGAGTGAATTTTTATAAACTGGTAACTTGCATTTGTCATGGATTTTTACTATATAGAGAAAAATGTCCTGAGGACTGCTGAATTTAAGATAGCAAGCATACTAGATTTATAGATCATTATTAAAACAAATCTTTAATTTTCATAGAGTAGCTATGTTTAGAAAGATTCAGGGAAGACAAATATTTAATTGCCTTCGTTATCAAATTGCCACTTAAGACATATATTAAAATTTAGTCGAATAAATGAGAAATGCGGACAGCAGGAATTTTTCTGAACAGAAGATGGGCTTAACTAAGACTACCACCAACATACCATCTGTGCGGCATCCCTTCTTAGTTCAAGACACAATAGATTGCAACATATGGACTGTAGGCTGTGAACAAAAAAAAAAAATTAGCATGTTACAACTCAGTTTTGGATCTCTGTTTTATTTTGCTTTTGATTGCTGTGTTTTGTTTTGTTTTTCAACAATGTATGTTTTTATTCATCTGAAGTAATTTAGCTATCATCCTGACTGAAGACTAGACGAAGTCACAGGCTTTTTAAAGGATATTAAGCTTCTCTCGTTTGATACTAAGTGACAAGGAATAAGAGAGAGATAAAAGTGCCAAAAGCACTTGGCTCATGCCCAACTTCGTTAAGCTTAATATATGAACAACTGCTGTTTGGAATCAAAATTTGTCCTGAATATATTGTTTCACTTTACCTGTTCAGTCTACCTCCTAAGAGTTCAGAGATCAAAGCACACAGATGATCTCCTCTCTGGCCAGGACATGTGATAATACATGTAGTCAGATAATAATAATGAGAGTAATATCCAATATCCATTCTGCATTTACTCTGTGCTCTATGTCCCAGACAACTATCAATTTTCATACACCAATATGTTCTAAGATTTGTTATAATGAGATCCCCACTTTATAAACGATGAAAGGGAAGAACTAGCCAGGCCTAGCAGTGAATGCCTGTCCTCCCTGTACCCTAGAAAGCTGCGTGAGAAACATAGATTTTGCGTCCAGGCTGGGTAACTAGTGACTTTGCTAGACTGGTTGAAAAAAAGAAAAAAGAAGAAAAGAGAGACGGGAAAAAGTGTGCAGATGGACCTGTGCATTTTGTGGTATGATCTCTAGGACCTTCCTCCTCCAGAAAAAGGTTAAGAATACTAGACAATGCCACTTTCATCATGGATCTAAGGTACCAAGCAAAACCATGCAAACCTCATTTGAAAAGAGTCTGTGATAAAAATGAAAATTTGAACCTCACTTTCAAAAAATACTGGAATTATTAAGCTTTATTATCATTTGTTAAATTGTATTCTGATTTCAAATCAGGAATACCATTATGCCTGTTCTGATATTTAACTATTGTATCTCATTCTGTGTCTGATTGGGGTAGACTTTGTCCTGGAATGAAGGAATGCACCCTATAGATCTGTATAAAAAGAGACCGAGATCATCACAGCACTGTTTTAGTCTGTCATGTCAAGAAACATCAGCATCCTGATTACTGAATTGTTCTGTTCTTATCATCTTTCACCACCATCAGACACAAATGACTGCTTCTGAAGGAGTCTTCTCGGTGTTTTCCATCAGTTCCCATGTAAATCCTGTCATGCCACGTTCTTGTTAGCAGTTTTATGCCGGCTTACCTTAACAGCTTTCACAAAGTTGGTTCCACCTATCAGTCAGGTAGGACAAGAAAAAGACAGATTTCTGCAGACCCAGGGCAGAAGCAGAGAGTGAATGAAAAAGTGGCAAACACCGGAGGCATTCAAATGCAAAACACACGGAGAATTCTGTTTGCAACATCAATTTCTGTCTGTCAGATTTGAAACAGTGCTGCAGCCTAAAATGTCTGAGATGTAGGAGGACAGCAGTGGGATGGAAAGGAGAATGTTGTTAGTGTGGGAGAATTTATATCAATATGAAGCGTTTGAGAACCAAAAAGAAAGGAGGAAAAAAAAAAAAAAAGCTCCTAGACTCCAAATGACAGACTAGAATTTTCAGTTCAGCTTTCTCACTTTTGAAATACACTGCTGTGTTACGGGGTCTTATTTAACTTCTGTTTTAGTTTCAGTCTCAAATATGAAAATGAAAACTAGGTATGTCAGAAAAAATTTATTGTGCAGGTTATATTAGTTAACATAAGTGGAGTACTTAATGCCTTTTCTTGCATTTAGTAAGAAAATAAATAAATAGCACCCATTAGAAACAAGTTTCCAAGTTTAGATCTTTAGTATTCTTAAGATAATGACTGAGTGATGAGAATTGGTAAAAACACTAAGACGAGGTGAAATTGTTCAGTTAAAAAAAGTGTTAAAATTCATTTTCTCTCTGCAAAATTTTTATTAGCTGTGATTACAATACATAATAATTACATTAATTTTAGGCAGTTGGTACATACACGTGTGACATCTTAATAGCTTTAAATCAGTTTGCAAAATTTACTACAAATTTCACATAGAAGTAGAATTAGCAGGATCTAGAGAGTTCACTGAAATATTAACTGTTGAAATAGTAATTTTAAACTGCTTACGCTTTCAGAACTGCTAACATCTCACTCTTAATATAAATATAAAATCATATATTGGTTTTATTTCAAATAACTAAAAAGAAGTTACTCAAGAGAATGCATCTTTCAGGTGTAATCATTTTTTATATTTTATGTATCTTATTAATATTTCATATCATAAAATGTGCATGAGTAGAATTTTAAGGTGGTTAGGAGCTACTGTTACACTTTGAAGTGTTATTTCACATAGAGGATAGAAAATATCTTTGAAAAATAGAGAAAGAATACAACTTGGACACACACTAAAGGTCTCTTTTATTGTAAAAACACACGGAATATTTATGTAATTTAAAAACATAAAGGAAATAAGAAAAAAGTCATCCTCAGATACCAAAACAAGGGTAAGATCCTTAAAAAAAAAAACAATGTGTAGAGAGGAAGAGTTCATTCTCAGATATCAAAAACAAGGTTAGTGCCCTTAATATGTAATTTCATATTATTCCTGGTAAACATTCTGCTTCAAATAAAAACATTCAAATCAATGTATTACTCTCAAAATTAGCTTAAATGTAAGAAGAAAATCCCATTCCAGTGAGATTGAGGGAACTCATAGCTTTTCTTTTGCTGATGAGATATCTGGTTTAGATAGACTTCCAAATTGATCTTAAATTAAAAAAAAAAATCTCAGCAACAATGATTAGATTGAGCCAGTAATTGCTCACATATAAACAGATGCTTAAAATAAGGATACATCTGAACACGTTTGTAAATAATATACAATGCAATGCAATGAGATATATCAAAGCAAAGTGAATGATTCATAACTAAATCTTTTTTAAATCCTTCATTTTTGATGATATTAAATTTTTGTATTTTTTAAAACTTCATATCTCTGTGCATATTAGAAAATTCATAAAAGAATAAGAGAGAAGATATAAAGAAGTTCTTTTTCTTAATCGGAGACAAATATTTTGACTCATTTTATTTTCTGTTATTTTTTATTTTTTATTACATTTAGGCAAGAAGTATCATCAATTGTTATGATTTCTAACTTTAAGGTCAGATAGAGCTAAGTTTTATAACTTAATAACTGCCTCACATGTTTCAGAATCCATTTAATTCCTGAAAAAAACTACTAAAAATGAAGACTCCACTAATACTTTTATCAAAAGTATTGAATTTTACAAATCAAAGGAAATGCTTAGAACACGTTTGATTTATGATCATTTTTGACATTGGTATAATAACTTTAACTTTAAAAAAGTGTTTGTCTTTTTGCTTCTTCAAAGAGATGAAACATCATCTAATCAAAATTGGACTTTCTCATGCCTGAAGGAGATCGATTTGATAACAATGTAAAAGAAAGAGAGATAGCTAATATCAGGCTTTGACATTCAAAATAGTGCATTGCATGGAGTTAATATTAAGGAAACCTTCCCTGAAAGCAAAGACTTAATATTTTTTT
>PVKB01007434.1:0-35027 GCA_004027205.1 Ctenodactylus gundi | reverse complement strand
GGCCCCGCCCTCCTCCCTCAGACCCAGGGCTCCAGGCCCTGTCCATTTTCGAGACCCAGACATCCTAGCTTCCATGACCGTATTTCTGGCTCTAACCCTCCTGCCGCATACATGCCTGCTTGTGTCCTCAGGTTGTTCTTTCGATGGTACTTGAGTGGCGACTGACGAAGGTATCTCTTCCTTATTGTGTTTTCTTCCCTAAAATAAAGAGTGTTTTTCAACTGTTGGCCTTTTGCTTTTGAAGATGGTCATTACTCAGGAGAAAGGGCAGTATACCCCCAAATGTGCTTGGTGACTACAGCTCCCAAGGCAGTAGTGGGCCCTATCCTGAGTATGTTAGGTGCTGGCCTAGACCTCTCCCTGATCTCTGGCTCTGTCCTTGAAATTTCCCTCTATAGGAAACACTCTCAGAATCCTAGGGGACTCCTGCAAGCCTGGTCTCCTTCCTAGTAGGTGAGTACCCCCATCTACCAGGAGCTCAAACCGGAAGGCTGAGTCAGGTGTAATTTTCCCCCCACTTTTTATTAATATACATATGTAATACATAGTGTTTACAATGAATTTGGGTCTTTTGTGCACATATGTATCATATCAACTTTACAATCCCTTCCCATTTTGGGCCTTCCCACGCTCTCCCCATCATGTGGTTCTATAGAATGTCTGTGTTCTGGGTTTCACAAATCAGAGAGACTATACAGTGCTTAACATATTTAATCTTGTGCATCTAATTCATTTCACTTAAGTCACCGCTCTAACTCAGCTTCCTACTCCTCTAACGGGCTGCAGTGGTCAAATCTTGATGCCTCAGTCGGGTGTAATTTCTTCTCTACTTAGGATCCATGCCAAGCCTCCGCTATGTTTTCTTCTGCCTCGTGAAGCTGCCCTCAGCGGTCCCAGTCAGCATTGTCCCGTGTCCGACTCTCTGTTGCAGTCCTCTTGCTTCTGTTTTGCCTTGCCCACTGCTGTCTTCTGCTTACCCGGAGTGATATTTTAAGTCATGGGTGTCCAATCTTTTGTCTTGCCTGGGCTTCACTGGGTGAGAAATTACTTTCTTGGGCCACATATAATGTGGTAGTGCCCTCTTCTTATCATTTTCACTTAATTATTTCATAAAATAGCACAAGTCAAAGTGTGTTAATAAAGTAAGAGCGCTTACATGCCTGGTTAATAACGAGAAATGCATGCCTTCACAGGCACACACACTGGTAGGTAGACTGAATCACTATTTTCCAGAGTGACACTATTATATCTGATACATGTAGTTTTTTTTTTCTTCTTCTTCTTCTTCTTCTTCTGGAGACAGGGTCTTGCTTTGTAGCCCAGGTTGGTCCTAAACTCACTGTGGCGCCCAGGCTGGCCTTGGACTCAAGGCAGTCTTCCTGCCTCAGCCTCCCAGTGCTGGGGAACTGAATTCGGGTACTTAGCACCTGACGTAGTGCTTGCTAGGCAAGTGCCTTAACCGCTGAGCCATTCCTCCAGCCCTACATGCACGTTTCAGTTTGACTGTGGTGGGAGGCAGAGTTAACACTGTCCTGCTCCCTCCCCTCCACAGCATCCCATGGTCCCCATGGGCAGAGCGTACTTAAGCACTTAGCAATCAAATCATGAAACATGTTGCTGAATATTCCTTAAGAATGTTAAAAGCTCATGATCAGTTGGGGTTGCATTGCTTGCTATCTAGCTGTGGGTGGCCCCATGCCATGGGCCGGACATACCTGTTTTAAAGTACATATGGATTGAATCACTTATCGGCTCCAGACTTTTCAGTGGCTCCCTGTTGCTATTGGAACAAAATCCATTTTCTTGTTGGTGCTCCAAGCTCTTCTGCCCTTTCTAAGTTTTGTCCTCTAGCAGACATCAAGGAAGAAGCATTAACTTCCTACCCTGTAGTTTCTCTCATCTTTTCTGATTCCTTGTGATTCTACACACTGTCCCCAGGATTTTAGTACATGTTGTTTCCTGCCTAGAATGATTTTTTCTTTTTCAGTTGTTAATTACAATGATTTTCACAAGCAGTTATTATGTGTAATAATATTAATAAATCCTCATGACACTTCTGTGTGCCTTTCACTATTTATTTTAGTGTCTCTGCCTCCCCATAGCCCTCTGCAATTTTTTAGTGCCCTCCATTTTTGTTCCCTGGCATTCAGAGCTTGTCCTGTCCCCAGGCTGTTGTACGTGCTGCACTTGGCTCTTGGAATGACCCTGTGAGCTCAAGGAACCCACCTGGTTCTCTCTGAGCAGGTCCCAGCCCACATACCCCTTCTCTGATCATTCTCCATCCTTGTGTCTGCATGTCATTCCCCTACTGTAACTTGTGCATAGAACTCATCGTGATGTGCTGTTACTGTGTTTTCTTTGGTTTCAAAGTCCCTGCCTACAAGGGGAGCTACAGGATGTGGACTCAGGCTTGTTCACTAATGTGTTGTTCCCATTCATTGATTCATTATGTGTTTATGAATCACTTACTGTGTTCCAAGTATGTTTTAGAACATTCTAGGACAAGTAATGAAAAATTTGAAGAGGAAAATGTCTGCTTTCATTGGACTTAGATTCTAGTGGACAGTAAGGGAACAGTGTTCTATTTAGGATAGTTCTAGCACCAAAGCACAATGTAGTATTGTTTTTGTGGGTTTCTTTTTATATTTTCCTTACCAACTAATTCCCCACCTCTCTGGATACCAATTGTGTGTTCTGTAATTTGATTCAGTTTGGAAACCAACTGCCAGAGTTACTGCCAGACTCCCCAGGATTTAAGGGCCCACAGGACTGCCTTCACTTTAGATATTCATTGCAAATAGTGGATTCTCAGGTAGCCACACTTCTGTCTAAATTAGCTATGAAGATAAGGGCCATCCTTACAACCCACTGCACCCCAAGTTCAACAATTTGCAGGAGGACTGTATTTCAGTCACACGTTTAGTTACATTTGCCATTATAAAGGAACTTGTAAAGGAAATGTTAAAGCCAGATAAAGAGGTGTGTAGCAAGGGCTGATAGGGTTCTAAGAGACTTTTCTGCCCCTGGGAAAATGAGGTATACCATCCTCCCGCACAATTAGTATGTGTACCAACTCAAAAGCTCTCCAAGCCCATATGCTATGGAAGCTTCATGTTAGACACGTAGTCAATTATTAACTCATCTCCAGCCCCTCTCTTCTCCCCAAGGATGGTGGGGGCACTGGAACTTCCTAGTGCCTAGTCATGGCTTGTTTTACTGGTGACCAGGCCCCATCCAGGAGCTGGCCAAGACTCATGTGAGTAGAACAAAAGATGTTTCTGTTGTTCAGGAAATTCCAAAGCACTGTGGAGTCCTGGTTAGATGCTCATATACATAGCAAATTACAAGGGTGGTTGAACCTCTTTGTCAGGAACCGAGGACAGACACTTTAGCATTATGTCATAGACACTAAACAAGACATGAAGTAAAACAAAGTAATGTCAAGTCATGAGAGTAGATGTGAAAGAGAAGGCAGAGAAATAGAATGTGAGGGAGGACATAGCTGTAGGATCACTGACAAGATCTGGCTGAGAAGGTGACATTTGGGTAAAGATTCAAGGGGTGACTATGCTAGCCACTTGTGTTAAGGGTTTTGGAGGCAAAACCAAGCAGGAATAAAAGCCCTGTGGCAGGAATGTCAGGCTTCTGGGAGCCAGGTGGTGGTGTGGCTGGAGCAGGTCTACAGGAAATGAGTGCACCCAGTGAGATCAGAGAATCCAGCCAGGAACAGGGATCACATCATGGAAGACGTCAACCACTGCAAGGTCTGTGTCAGATGAGAGTCACAGGCAGCTGTGAGCCAAGGATGGCCGTGATATGATGCACAGGCTACTGAGGAACAACAGGTCTCAGGGGAGAGGGTGGAGGTAGGAGTACCGTTGACGCTGTTATAATCCAGGTGAAAGTTGGCGATCGGGGACAAGGTGATGACGAGAAAGGTGAGGAGGGGAAGCTCCCCATCAGCTCAGAAGGCTGACCTAGTAGGATTCGCTGATAGGCCGCAGTTTTGGGTGTTAGAGAAAGGGAAGGGTCGAGGTCACTACAGCAGCATGGTCCAGCAGAACCTATGTCATAATGGAATTGTTCTAGGTCTGCAAGGTCCAGTGTGGCCGCACTTGCCAACTGCAGCCACGAAGCACTTGGGAGGTACCCAGTGCAACTGAGGAACTGAGTTTCAAACCTTAGGTAGCTTTCATTAGTATAATAGTCCCTGCTCCATGATTACAGTAGTCCCAGAGGCGTGTGTCCCTGGGTACCTTTAACAATGGCTTACACTCCTCTATTTGGCTAAGTAGGAGCTCCGTGAAGGCAGCAGCTCTTACACGTTCCGTGCCGGCAAACCTGGCAAAGTGTGTGGAACTCAGAAGTACCTGGTAGATGTGTTTGTGACTGAGTTGGTCATGAATGAGAAATGTTAGAGGGTCCCACAGAGTTGTGGCTATTGTGGACAGCACACAGCTGTGGCATTTGTGGTCTGGGCAGCTGGAATGATGCAATTCTGTCTACTGAGATGGGGAAATTGTTGGGGGGAGCAGGTTTCATGGGGGAGGAAGAGGATGGATAGGTGGGTTGAATGTGAATTCTTACTAGGAATACAAGTAGGGATGTCTCAGAGGCCGCTGTGCAGCAAAGTCTGGAATTAAGGGATGAGGGCTGAGCTGAAAAAGGTGTGGCGTGGAATCTCCAGGCGTGGAGCGTGGATGCAGTACTCAGAGCCTGTGGATACGCAGGGGAAGCAAGTGCAGACAGAAAAGAGGATGAGAACTTTCTTCAGTATAAAGCAGCCACATGAAGAGGACCCAGGAAAGGAAGTCCGAAGGAGGAAGACAGCCAGGCATCGTAGTGTCCTGAGTGGAAAGTGAAGAGACCGCTTCAAGGAGGAGAGAGCAAGTCGCCCTGTCAGGTGCTGCCAAGTCACTCTCGAGGAGGGCAGAGGCGTGGCGGCTGTTTTTAGCAATATGGAGTACCACTGGTGGACTTGACCAGAGCCATGCCTGTGGAGAGACGGCTGGGTGGGGGTGGGCGAGGCTGACCATCCGACTGGCATGGGTCTGCATCAATAGGAATCAACATTATTATTCACTAGGAAAATGGAAATCAAAACCACAGTGAAATTCCACTTCACACTCACTAGGTTCGTCTGTAGTGAAAATGTCAGGAAGTAACCAACATGACAAGCATGTAGACAAGCGTGAGACCCGGGCTACTGCTGGTGGGAAAGTCTGAACTCTTTAAAACAAGCATAACAGTTACTATAGAACCCAGAGAGTCTGTTCCTATTAGGAAGCTTCCCCAAGGACTCATGCAGTGAGGGCCGGATCCCTAAGGCAGCAGTGTTGAGTTGTGAGGCCCCAGAGGTGGTTGAATTGGGAGGGTGCTAGCCTCATCAGTGCAGCCATTGAGGAGTTTATAGCTGAATGAGCTGTTGGGGGTGGGTTGCTTTTAGAGGAAGCAGGCCACTGGGGGTGTGCCTCTGAAGGGTGTACCTTTCCTCTGGCTCTCCTGCTCTCTGCTTCCTGGCTGCTGTGAGGTGGGCAGCCTTTGTCCACAGTGCCTTGAAGCCACTGACCACGGACTGAAACCTCTGGAAATGGGTCAAAATAGATTCCTCTTCCCTAAGTTTTTGGTGTTGAGTATTCTGTCCCAGTGACAGGAAAGTGACTAAGACACTAATGCAGTACCCAAGAGTTAAAAAAAAAGTCCACCAAGAAATAATGCCAAGAATCAACAAGTGGGATTATATCAAATTAAAAATCTGTACACCAAAGGAAACAAGGCTCTGTGATAATTGCTATGTTTGTTTTAAAAGGTTCAAACTTTCCCACCAGAAGCGTCACAGGATTCACATCTATCTACATGCTTATCACATTTGTTACTTCCTGGCAACATACTGAATGGGAAAAAACTTACCAGCTACTCCTAGGACAGAGGAATCATACCTAGGATACATAGACTCAAGGAAATCAGGTCCCTTCCTTGTCTAAGACAACCAGTTAACAATGGGAAACTGAACAAATAGACTCCAAAAGAAGACATACACATGGCCAAGAAGCATGTGGAAAAATGTTCAGCATCTTTGTTCTTAGGGAAATGCAGATCCAAACAACACAGATTCCATTTTACTCCAGTCAGAATGGTTATTACCGAGAACTCAAACAAATGCTGGTTATGTGGGGGGAAAACACTTCTACATTGTTGGTGGCAGAGTAAACTAGTATTAGAACTATGGAAATCAGTGAAGAAGGTTCCTTAAATTAAAAGTTTGATCCACCTATACCCATTCTGGGTATCATCCCAAAACAGCTAAAAATGTCGTATTACAGTGATGGATGCATACCCATGTTTATAGTAGCACAACTAATAATAGCTGAGTCAAGCCACCGATATACCTATGGAGAGGTGAGTGAAGAAAATTATATATACATATATTTGTACACACACACACACACACACACACACACACACACACACACACACAGTGGGATACTACTCAGCCATAAAGCAGGATAAAATTGAGTCATTTGTGTAAAATTGACACCATGATGTTGAGTAAAGTAAATCAGGCACAAAAGGCTAAAAATCACGTGGATTTTCTTTTACCAGAAACCCAAAGTATAAATAAAGAGAAAAATAAAAGATATAGAAGTAGAATTTGTGGAGATGGGAATGGGACCAGAAGATGGAGAAAGATGAAAGGATAGAGAAGGGAAGGAGAAGTAAAAATAATTATGTATATGTACTAAATCCCCCACAGGAATATAATTATATATTGCAAATATATAATAATAAGCTAGAAAAAGCCTATATCCCCACAAAAACTTGTATATAAATGTTCACAATAACCCCAAAGTGGAAACATGCCAAATGTCCATCAGATGGTAACTAGACAAAAATGTGATCTATCCATTCAGTGGAATATTATTTGGCGATAAAAAGGAATAAGGTACACATGCAACAACAGGAACCCTGAAAACATCATGCTAAATGAAAGTCACAACACAGGCTGCATGATTCCACTTACATGAAATATCCAAAGTAGAGAAATACGTTAAGAGCAGATGAGTGGCTGCCTAGGTCTTGGGGTGAGGGGTGCTGTGGTTTGGATCTGGAATGTCCCCCAAAAGCCTCATATATTAAAATGTAGTGGGATGACTGTGGAACTGTGTATTACTGGGAGTTGTGTCCTGGCTGGAAGGGGCAGATGCTTGGGGTTTGATCTTGAAAGTTGGTGTCAACTTGTTGAGACTGGAGGGTGTCCCGGGCAGAACTTTCAGGTGTCTGCTATTGACTTGTGGGCCAGGAAGTGAGAAAGGGCACCCACCCTAGTGTGTTTGGGGGGGCCCAACTGGAATACATAGTGAGACCCTATCTCAAAAAAAATAAAAATAAAAAAGCATGAACTTTATGGAAGAGAAATTGGAGCCCTCTCAAATGTTGCTATATAGAGAGAAATGGGACTGGACCTCAAGGGGAAGTTGAGGTCAAGAGAGTATCTTAAAGGTGGGAGAGTAATGGCACACAGAGATGCTGATGGGAAAGAGCTCAAAGGGAGGGACGAACTGGTGGTTGTGGGTAAGCAGGGAGAGAGATGTGTGGGCCCAGGAGAGGGTGTGAGGCCTAGTGCCCCGGAGAGGGACTGGTTTTGGGCCACAGCAATAGGATGTGTGTGGTGTGCGAGGTGAAGACTAAGCGAGATGGGGGCTCGGAATGGTTTCTTTTGGGGACCATGTTTCTCAGCAGGGTACACAGAAGCCTTATCAGGAGGAGGCGCTCGGCACTGAGGAAAGAAGGGATGACTTAGTGTTCTTGGCCGGGGGGGGGGGGGGGGGGGGGGGGGGGGGGGGGGGGGGGGGGGTGCAGGAGTGGGTGGGCCAGGACAAAAGGCATCAGTTGGCACTGGTCCTCTGTAAGTGCCTATGAATGACTTGAGTAATTCAACCCTGCAGGCTTGTCCAGCTCACAGGTCATTGGGGCGTATTTACCCTCCAAATCGCTCTTTTTTATTTTTTTTGCCCTTGACTTTTTTTAAATAAAAAAATTTAAAAAGAAGTTGTAGAAATTACATACACTTACTGTGTCATAGGTGTATTTTACATGTGGCTCCAGACGTTCATGCAAGAAAACAAGGGCAGAGAAACACAGGGCCACGTGTGGGACACCCTGCCCTGTAGGGACCCTGATGAATGGGTTTCCTGGAGGGAGAACCCAGGTTTCCAGGAAGGAGAGTGTCCACGCCAGGCGCAAGCAGCCAGCACCCGAGTTCTCAGAAGAAAGGCACAAACGGGGCAGGGGTACTCAGGAGAAAATAAATAAAATTCTTTATTATAGCCCAATCACAGTACCAAGAGAGATTAAGAACAGGGAGAAAGTGGGGCTCTTTCCCCACCACCCTAAAAACCCACACCCTGATCAATAAATACCCTCCCCGGAGATTCAGAAGTCCCAGCTCCGTAGTCCACACCCAAGAGCCCTGGGTCGACCCCTCGCTTCACAGAAGAGGTAAAACTGAGGCCCAGAGGGTCCCTCAGGAGCTCCGCTGCTCCCGGGGCCCCGCAGGTCTTGCCTCCCCCGGCGGTCCCAGGCCCGGTAGCCACATGGGGGTGGCTCACACCTGGACGCGGTAGCCCCCCGACCGCCGGCGGCAGAGCCTGCGCACGCCCACCCAGTACAGCGTCAGCATGGCGGCCCAGTAGCCCAGGTAGGCGCCCGCGCCCGCCGCCAGATGGCGGGCCTCGGCCGCCCGCGCCGGCCCGCTCCAGTCGGCCCGCGCCTCCTGGGCCACGCTGCGCACCAGGCCCCCCAGCAGCAGCAGAGCCCAGAGCGCCAGCGGCAGCACCGGGAGGTAGTTGGCCGCCAGCTTGCGCCGGCCCGAGGTGCCCCAGCCACTCTGGTTCATGGTGACCAGCGCCAGGAACTTGGCGGGCAGGAGGCCGCACATGTAGAGGGGCGCGTAGAGGGACAGCAGCACCATGCGTGCGCAGCCGCGCAGCCAGGCCGCGAAGGCCGCCTTGGCCAGCGCCACGCCCTGCACGCACAGCAGCACCCAGAGCAGCGCCCAGGGGCGCCCCGCGTAGAAGAGCCGCAGCACCGTGGCCGCCACGAAGAACGGGAAGAGCCCCGACACCACCGCCTCGTAGGTCATCCAGGCGTGGTGCCGGTGCCACCACAGCGCGTTGTACAGCCACTCCCGGAAGTACGACTTGGACCAGCGCGTCTGCTGGCTGAGCCAGCGCAGGAAGGAGGAGGGCGTCTCTGAGTAGCAGCGGGATCGAGAGGTGTACCTGTCCGGGAGCGGGAAGGGAGGTGGGCATCAGCGGGGCCCCCGGGGCCTGGCCAGGATGGGGGGGCCAGCAGGGGCCATGGGGCCCAGCCAGAGGCAGAGTTTCTTAGCCTCTCAGGGTTTCGGTTTTCCGTGTGTAACACAGATCAGGAAAAGTTCCCATGTGCTGTGCTGCGGCAGGAAGAGGACAAGTTCGAGCCCCTCCTGGGCAACTTCGCTACACCTAATCTTTAAAAGCCTGGGTGGGGTTTGGCTCAGTGTGAAGGTCCTGGGTTCAGTCCCCAGCCCCACAAAGTTATAATAAATGTAAAACATATAATTCAATCAAATGGAATTTTAAAAAAAATTTCCATTCTAGTAAGGACATGCCAGGCCCAGTCTACAGTACTCATCCCCTAAATGTTAGCTACTGCTCCTTTGTCTATGAGTAACACCATTACTACTGGCATTTCTAACAGCCTACCAAGTCTGACAGTCTTACTAACCCCGCCACTAACACATTGCTAATACGGCTGTGGTCACTCTTATTGGCAGGCCCTTCAGTGAGCAACGAAGCAGGCGTGGTCACGACTTACGGGAACACCATGCCCCTTCCCATAGCTGTGGCAGACCCGGCTAACTGTCTCTGCGTGGCCTCTGGCCAGCTCCTCAACGGTTGGGAGGAATCCTCTTTACGGAAAATCGTGGGGGGCGGCCACCGGCTGTCAGCATCTTGTGAGAGGCCAAAGTTGCTTTCCGAGGGCATCCCTGGACAGTGTCTACTCTTCCTCCCCGTGTCCCTTGGCATTCCTCAGTGACCTGTCTGCTTCTGCCCTCCCAGTTTGTGCTCTAAACAGATGATGGAGGGATGGGGCTACAGTCAGTCCGGTACCCAAACCCCTCTTGGGCACCCTCCTGCGAGGTCTCAGGTCTTCTCCCCTCCTCTGCCTCCCTTTCTAATTCCATCCTGCCACTGGCTGGCACCTCAGCTGCTGCTTCCCTGCCCAGCACTGCCCCCTCCTGGGGGAACTCTCTCCACGGCACCCACTGCTAACACTGTTCTGCCAGTTCATCTGGTGCACGGGCTGTCTCCTCAATGGACGTAAGCGTGAACCTGTGTCCCTTTGTCTACCGCTGTGTCCCCGGAACTTAAAACACTGTAGGCAGGCACTTAAGAGGATCTGCGGAGTAAGTCTGACAATATGCTGGTGGTGCCTCTGGTCTAGCCAGAGCTCTCTGTGGGTCCAACTTGAGGAAAGTCATCTTCCCCTGAGCATTAGCTGAGCTAGCTTGCCCCCTCTACCTTGTTTCTCCAGGTGGAGTCCCCACCCTCTTTGCCTCACTTGGTACAGTCAATCAGTTACATGAAATCAATGCAGATGACCCTTGGCCAAAGGACCTGGAGCTCAGGATTTCTTAGCATGCACACAAGTACACACACGCACGCACGCACACACACACACACACACACACGCACATACAGAGGCATGCTCACTGGTCTTCTCACACATCCCATCACCTGGGTCCCTCAGCTTACTTGGTGGCATAGCCCATGCTGAGCATGCGGTTGGTGAGGTGCCTGTCATCCCCAAAAGTGCAGTGGGTGCCCAGGAACTTCTGGTTGTACCAGGCCTCCAGGAACTGCTGCAGAAGGTTATTCCTGTATAGGCCTAGATGGGGGTTGGGCGGGGAGCACAGCATCAGCCTCTGCTGTCCCAGCAGCACCCCAGCCCTGTCTACAGTTCTGACCCCTTCCTTCATCATCCCTGTCCGGTTTCAGCCCTGTCTCCAGCCCCAGCCCTGCACTCAGCACACCCCAGAGTGCATGTCACTAGACCACACCCACGTGATGGTAACCACCCCCCACCCCCCAATCTTAGCCTAAAGTATAGGCTTTCTCAGCCCCATCCAAAACCCTCCCCAACCTCAGGCTGGATCCGGTCACGTCCTCTGCAGCCCCATTTCACCCTTTCCCAAGATCCTTCTCGAGTCCAGCCCCAATCCCCGTCCGTTTCCTTTTATCCAGTCCTACTTCCCACACCAAACTCAGCCCCAACCCAAACACCACCCTCCACTGCCAACTCCCCATCTGAATTCAACCCCAGCCTCATCTTCGCCCCCAACCCAGTCCCCTAGGCCCCCTCACTGTCTGCACCCACTTGTGGCCAGCCCAAGCCTGCACATGCTCACCCAGGGGGCCGCTGATGCAAGACACACAGTGAAAGTAGCTCTGGCAAGCCCGCTCCACGTTGAACGCCACCCAGTACCGCAGGCTGCTCAGGAAGCTGACCCAGGAGTCCAGAGGGTTAAGAATTCGCACATCGCCCCCCACGGCCCCTACTCGGGGGTCCTCATCCAGCACCCGCACCAGCTCCAGCAGTGCCATGGGGTCCAGCCTTGTGTCTGAGTCGCAGACCTGCGAGGTGAGAGCGGCCAGCCTCAGACCAGGTCCCGACATAGGGCTGGTGCTTGAAGGGAGGGGACCCAAGGGTGGGGGAAGGGCAGCAGAGGCAGCGTGCCAGCAATCTAAACGTAAGTTTGAGTTGCTCTGTCATCTTCAGCGTCTAAATCACATTCTGGGATGAACCCCAAGATCTGTCCGTGCCTTTGTGTGTGGGTGAGACCTGCAATGTCTAACCAACAGAATGCAGTAGAAGTCATGGTGGTCATACCTGTAATTATATTACCCGATAGGACACGGTGATTGGAGTGTTCAGCGTTACCGAGGCCCCAAATGTGTTGACTGTAAGTTTGTCAAAGGGAGACTACCCTGGGTGGGCCAGATCTAATCAGGTAAAGCCTTTAAAAGAGGATCTTGAAGACCCTCTCTTGCTGATCTTGAGACACAGGCTACCACGAGTTCTATGCCTTCAAGAAAAATCTTGCCAACAAACACCTGAAATGGGAAGAGGACCCTTGGACCTGGACGGGACTCAAACCCGGCTAGCCCTTGATTTGCAGGCTGGCTCCTGGTACCCTGAACAGGCAGTGCAGTCCATCTGCACCCCGTCTCCTGACTCATCAAAATTGCGAGATAACACTGGATCCTAACAGCTCGGTAACAAGTGCTCAGTGTCGAGACGCCAACTGTGTGCCAGTTTGTTTTGCAGCAATAAAATCTAATGGAATGTATTAGAGGGTGAGCCTCCCCACCCAGTGGGCGACTGAGCGGCTAAATAAACAAACGGATCTCCAGATGGGCGGATGGAAGGAGCCCAAAAGAGCCTCAACATTAAAGGGAGGGAGTGGGACCAAGGCTGTGAACGGGCGCGTGCGGGAGCAAGTGGGCCACTGCTGGGCAGGGTGGAGAGATCGATGCTGGGACAAATGAGGAAAGGTTTCCGATTGAGGGCAGGAACTAAAACTAGACTGGGCGGAGGAACATGTTAAGTGGAGGGACTGTGCGGAGGGACACCTGAGGCGGAGGGACACCTGAGGCGGAGGGACACCTGAGGCGGAGGGACGAGCGCGTGAGTGGAGCAGAGGAGCCGGACGGGCCCGTGAAGGACGAACGCGAGGCACGCGTGGTTCGCCAGCCTCGGGGCCCTCCTGGGTGCATGCTTGGTGTGTGCGTGAGCGATGGACTGGAAATGTCGCCGCCCCGCCTGCTCACCTGCACGTAGTCCACCGAGTCGCCCAGCGCCTTGAAGGCCGTGTACATGACCTCGCGCTTGCCGCCCCAGCGCTGCGCCACGCACACGCACCTGCGCGTCCGCACCAGCGCCTCCACCGCCAGCCGCCCGGGGTCCTCGACCTCCACCTCCCGGTAGGCGCCGGCGCCCTCCGCGCCCGCGGGCTCCCAGGGCTGGTGGTAGTTGCCGTCCCACACGTAGGTGGCGGGGTCCTCGTCGGCGAAGACCTGGCGGAACATGTCCACCATGTACAGGTCCTCGGCGCGGTTGCCGTCCACCACCATGAGCACGCGCAGGCGCGCGCGTGGGTACAGCAGGGCGCGCGCCGACGCGAGGCACTGGCGCAGGTAGGCGGGGTCCTCCTGGTACGCCGAGATGGTGAGCGCCACGCTGCGGGCCGCCGTCGCGTCCGGGGGCCCCCGCGCCGCCGTGCGTCGCGCCGCCGCCGCCACCCGCCGGTGCTCCAGGTAGGCGAAGAGGCTCTGCGCCAGCAGGTGCGCCGAGAGGAAGGCGCCGTAGAGGCCGAAGGCCAGCAGGCCGTGGCGGTCGGAGGCCAGCGGCACGCCGGCCGCGTAGGCCCAGGTCATGAGGCCCAGGATGAGCAGGGCGAAGGCGACGGTCAGCAGGCGCCGGGCCAGGCCGGAGCAGCGGCGCGCGTCCTGCGGGGCGGAGAAGGCGGGGTCGCTGCTGAGGGCCGCCCGGGGGAAGACCGCGGGGATTTTCCTGCCTGGGCTGGGCGGTGACATCCTCTTTTTATGAGGCGCCTTGGGATGCTGCTCAAGTTATTTTCACTGGGGACAATAATTGTGGCAAAGAGTTACGTAGGCTTAGAACTTGATGAAAGTCGTTTCTCTCGTTTTTAAGGTTTGCAAGAATTATATGCAGCACCGTGGCCCAGGCTTCCCTCTGTCTTTCTTAGGGACACATAAAATCTAGGCTCATCTCAAAATCCGAGGCTTGGTAGTGCCGGCAGAGTGGTGGCAGCATATATACCAAGAGGACGATAGATAAACAGTGGCAGGAACCCGGGTGCTACTCCAGTCTCTCAATCTCTCTCTCTCTCTCTCTCTCTCTCTCTCTCTCTCTCTCTCTCTCTCTCTCTCTCTCTCTCTTCCCTCCCTTCTTTCTCTCTGTGTTACTGGGGGCCGAGCTAAGGTGTTTACATCCCCAGCCCCTTTCTGTTTTGGGGGTAAGGAGGCAAGGACTGGGTATGTTGCTAAATTGCTCCGGTTGGGATCACTCAAGCTGCAGTCCTCCTGCCTCAGCCACCTGGAGTGCTGGGATTACATACCTGCACCTACCGGCTAGTAGGCCTTTAAAAAATAAATTTAATTCTCACACTAGCCCTGTGGGGTAACTACTGTCATCATCCCCATTTGTAGCTGGGGCAGCTGAGTCACATAGCAGTGCAGCAGCTTGTCCCAAGGCCACCCACCTGGTAAACAGAGAGCCCAACATTTGAACCCTGGGGTCCAGTCACTAAAGCACAACCTTATATACTGGCCACAGCCCTGGATACCAGACAGATGGCAAAACTGAGGATGGATTAGCCAGGAGGAGTGGCCTGTGCTGGGGGGGCAGCGCAGGTGGGAGAATTCTCTCCCTGACTTCCCAGAGGCCTGGGTTGGGTCTTCTGTCCCTGTGCCGGGCTCCACCCTATGTCCGCTCTGTGAGAAAGGCACTGCTGGACACTCCTGTTGCAGGTGAGGTAATGGAGGCCCAGAGAGGCAGCTTCTCGAGTCCAAGGCCACCCAGCAAGTTAGTAGAGGAGTTAGGCTACGGACTTGGGTAGTGTGGCTTCAGGGTGTCCCCATGCTGAAGTGCCACTTGCCCCATCCGCCCAGACCCTGCTTCCTGTGCTGATTGTGAGTTACATGGGTCTTGAGACCAACACAGCCATCACTGGCTACAGGAGGCTGCCAAGCCCTGGAAATGCAACCAGTGCAACCAAGGTATCGAAGTTTTCGTTTTATTTAACCTCAGTGAATTTAAATTTTAAAGCTGATACTGTAGTTATTAGAAAGCTTTTAAATATTTTTAGAACAAATGAGATCTAGGAAGCTTCTTTTTTCAGGCATAAATTTTACAGTATCTAAATGCAGATCGAGTATTTTAAATGAAAATGTAAGATTTCCATGAGGTGTGCTAGGGATACACATTGAAAGGATGGTGTTTCATTATGATGTTTTTGGGTTGATGACAGATCAAAACAGTCACATTTTTATATGTCATAGAGGCCAGCATACTAAGGCCCAGTGTAGCCAGCCAACTTTATTATATGTGCAAATAGTCAAAAAAGAACCGAAGGAAAGCTGTATTTTGTGATGCATAAAAGTCCTATAAAATTCATAGCTCAGCGTCCTTAAACCTAATATTTTCAGGTCGCACAGAGCCTTCCCTTGGGTACACGCTGTTGGTGGCTCCTCCTCGCAGTGCTACTGCAGAGCCAGGTAGTTCTCAGGGAGACTGTATGACTCTGAATCCTCTGGCATTTCACAAAAAAGCTTGTATATCCCTGACACTTTGAGTCTCCCCTCAAATAAATAAATAAATAAATAAATAAATAAATAAATAAAATAAGGGGCTGGAGGAATGGCTCAGCAGTTAATGCACTTGACTGTCAAGCACTAAGACAAGCGCTAAGTACATGAGTTTGATTCCCCAGCACCACATAAGCTGGTGCATGCTTGTACTCCCCCCACTCGGGAGGCTGAGACAGGAGAACTGCTGCAAATCCAAGGCCAGCCTGGGCTCCATGGTAAATTAAGGGCCAGCCTGGGCTACAGAACAAGATCCTGTCTCTAAATAAATAAATAAATAACTCAGTTAAAGGCCTTGTGCTTGATCCCTAGTGCCACTAAAAAGCACATATTCCATTGTGTATATGTACCATGTTATCTGTATTCATTCCTCTGTTGGTGGGCATGTTTTTATTTTTTTTAACATGAATATACTACAGATTCGATAATATGGTATTTATATACAACTTAGGGGATCTGTGCCCATATCTATTAAAACAAAAGAGCAGTTTGGAGATTCCACTTTTCCCTTCCCTCTTGCCCTTTTTCTCCCCTTGCCGCTCCCCCTGTCAGGGTCTCTTCCCATTCCTGGCAGTCCATCACCTCTCCTCCTGCTTCTCTCTCACGTTAAGATCTTTTTGTACGTGAGTTTATCGCAGTCTCATCCGAGAGACACCATGCCGTACTCCATTGGTCCACGTCACTGAGCATTACTGGCTCAAGGTGGCCCCATTTGCTAGCTGTCTTTCTTTGTGTCTGCCTAATATTTTCCGGCTGTGCCTCACACAGAGGATTAATATCTAGAATATATAGAGAACTCAAAAACATCCTTCCAAGTGAATGACCACACGCAAAAATGGGCAAATGAGATGAAAAGAAACTCTCACCAGAGGAAGTATAGAATACTAGCAAGCACATGAAAAAGCATCCACCATCTTTGGCCGTCAGAGAGATGCAAGTCAAAGCAGTACTGGGCTCCGTCTCACTCTGGTGCAAATGGTTTACTCAAAAACAGTTGTTGATGAGGTTGTAGGGAGAAAGGAACGCGTCTTCACTGTCGGTGGGACCACAGTCTGGTTCCACCACTGGGGAAAGCAGCCTCGAGACGCCTTAGAAAGCTAAGAATAGAAATCCCATTTGACCAGCTACAGCCCTTCTGGGCATTTTCCCAAAAGAACTAAAGTCATCATCTCATAGAGACACATGCATGGCCATGGGTATAGCAGCACAATTCAGAATAGCCGAATCCCGGAAATGACCTGCGTGCCCATCAGCAGAGGAATGAATGAAGAAATGTGGCATATGTATGTGATGGAGTACTATGTGTGCCCTTAGGCACCAAGCCTGAGGCCTTCACACTGAGCTCTGTCCCTGGGCCTACTTACTTACTTTATTTATTTGAGATAGGGTCTCATTTTGTAGTCCAGCTTGGTCCTTACCTCACTGTATAGTCCAAGATGGCCTCAAATTCAAGGCAATTCTCAGTCTTGAGTTGCCTCAGCCTCCCAAGTGCGGGATTACAGGCTTGTGCCACCATGCCTCGTTTATGTGGTGCCGGGGAATCGAACCCAGGGCCTTGCACTTGCTAGGCAAGTATTTAGCTGTCGAGTTACACCCTAGGCCCTTACTTTTTATTTTCTGATTTGAGACAGGGTCTCAATGAATGTCTCAGCTGCCCAGGTGAGGCTGGAACTATTGAGTCTCCTGCCTCAGCCTCCCAAGTGCTGGGGTTACAGGCCTATACCACCAGGCCCAGCTAAAAATATTACAATAAAATAAAATGTATTATTAACACTGATTTTACCTTTTCGCTTTTTGATATTTTATGCACTGGTATTTATGTATTATATTTACATATTATGACTAATATTATACTTCTGTAGGACAGAGATAAGGTAGAGCTCTAATATGATTTTTTTTTAAAATAAGGGAGTCTGCTGGTATTTTCCCCGTCTGGTCTTAGCCTTGCAATCCTCCTGCCTCAGCCTCCAAAATAGGTGGGACCATACACATGTGATGATGACTTGAGTTAGAGATTAGAATGCTCAGCGAAAATGATTTTTTCCCCAGAATTTCCCTTCCTTATCCTTGTGCCCCAAAGCTGGTCTGACAAACTTGATGGGGGTGGCCCAGTTCATGCTGGTAGACAAACATGTACGGACACACACACAGCCTTGTGTGTACTCACACGTGATGAGGGACACACTGAAAACATTTGTGTTCTGAGACACCTTCTCTCAGAGATCAGAGTGATTCTAAGGCCACCACCCACAGCCCCACAGGTGAACCCACCACCAACTCCTACACACGCACGCATGCGTGCACGCACACACACACACACACACACACATATGATACGCAGCAGGAAGGAGCACACCAAGGGGGGGGGGTGTGCCCAAGTGGCCACAAACAGATGCCCCCTGTGGGTATGGGACATAGGCACAGACATGGAAGGCTTTAGAAGATTAGTTAACAGCTAGGATGAGATCAGGCTCTGGAATTGCCCTTCCCATCAGTCCAGAGCAGCCAAACATAGGTAATTCCATTTGGTTCAGTTAAATATGTGTTGAACACACACAACCAAGACCCAGATCTGTGTTGCTGACATCTACAGCTTGTCCTTTCTCACAGTTTTCTTCTCTCTCTCTCTCTCTCTCTCTCTCTCTCTCTCTCTCTCTCTGTCTCTCTCCCTGTCTCTCTGTCCCAGGATGGTTTATAGGTAGGTGAACGTGCTGTAGAAACACCGGCATGTCCCGTCTACCATACCTGTAATGTGTGTGGCCACTCATACCGGGCAGCGAACACAGATGGAAACCCACCCACTTGGCCTCACGTGCTCGATGTCCTGTCACCACACACACGCACGCACACACAGAAATGTGCCTCACGCACGCAGACATTTGCTCGGCTCCCAGCACACACGGTCACACACAAGGTTATTGTACCCCCATCTGCGTGGCCACAGTTGCCGCACACACACGCTCACTCAAACGCACCTGTTTCATGGCTGCGCTCCTCTCCGGCACGGTGTCTGGATCTGTGGCTGGAGAGCCGCAGGGGGGTCATTTGAAGACCGCAGAGCGTGATGTCAGGCAAGGCGGGGCCGGGGCCGTGAGGTCATGGAGCTGGACGAGCTGCCTCATGCTTCCCGCCACTGCCCCCCAGCCCCCGGCCTCCTCTGCCCCTACCTCTGCACCCACCCTTTGTCTCCTGGCCTCTCCACACTCTTTCCTGCGCCCCCTTCTCTCTGACATTTGGAGAATCGCCTGCTTCTCTCTCCCCCGCCTCCCTGGCTGGCTTTCTCCACATCCGTCTTCTAATTTCCCTTTCCCTCCGCCCCTTTTCCAGTCTCCCTCTCTTTCCACTTTCCTTCCCTGCTCCTCACCCCCACCCAGCCCCCAGCTTTCCTCGCCTCCCCTTCCTGCCTTCCCCAGTCTCCCCGTGTGCACACACGGCTCCTTCCCACCCCTGCTTCCCTCAGCATCCGTCCCGGGCTTGAGTCCCCCCGGGGCTGTGTCCCAGCAACAGCAGCTGGAATAAAACACACATGTGCGTGTCTGAGGGTGTGACGACGTGTGTGCTGGCTGGTGAGGCAGAGCTGCTCGGAACTCAAGCCCCAAGCGAACGTCTGTCCGTCGGTGCCTGACTGATGTGGGTGTGTTGTGCGTGGGCATCTGTGTGTGTCTGCGCATGTGTGCATCAGGGTCTGGGGTAGACAGCTGAGGCCCTGCAGTTGGCCCCTCTCCTGCAGGGACTCTAGGATGCACCTTGATGTTGGGCTGGTGGTGGCCTTGGGAGCACGCTGATCTCTGAGATTGGGTGTCTCAGAACACAGATGTTTTCAGTGTGTGTGTCCCTCATCATGTGTGAGTGCACACAAGCTTGTGTGTGTGTCCTTATATGTGTTTGTCCACCAACATGAACTGGGCAAGGAGCCATCTGGGCTTTCAGGGCTCTGGCACACCAGGGAAATGGAGTAAAAGGGACAATGGAAAAAAGATGGGGGCCCAGAGTACCTGAACCTTCTGCCCCAAGGGCCAGAATACCAGTAATAAATGTCAGGGTGCCTTCTTTCTAGGACATTTAAATAATCTATAATACTATCTCAGTGCTCCTCTTGTGTGAACAGACAGAATACATCTAACAGGTTTCTATAGCCCTCTGCTTCCCTCTGTGTCCGTGACTCTGGTTCCCTGGTCCCCCCATCATCGCACTCCTTTCTTCCTCTGACTCTGTCTCCATTTGTGCGTCCACCTGCCTGCCTGCTCCTCTATCTCTGTGTGATCCAGTCCTCTCCTGTCTTCCTGTCTCCCTCCCTCTCTCTCCCTCCCTCCCTCCCTCTGACTGCTTCTCTCCCCTTTTCCATCTTGGCTTGCCTCTGTCTCTGATCCTGTTCCCGTACCTCCCTCCCTCTCTCTCTCTCTCTCTGTCCTCCCTCATCCTCAGTGGCCCACCTCCCTCTCAGCCTCCAGTTCTGTGTGAATTTCTTTGCTTCTCCGTGTCTCTCTGACTCACTGTTTCGCTTTTCCTCTTTTTTTCTGTCTCAGTCTTCCTTTCTCCCCATGGCCTTATCTCTTCCAGCCTGTCCTGCTGTCTCCCTTGGCAGGGCCAAGTCCTCACACCCGGGGTTTCCCCAGTGTTGAGTGGGGTGTGGGGACTGGGTGGGCTGTGGAGGCTGGACTTTCGCCGACAGAAGGCCCCCACGATGGTGTGAGCAGGCACCCCCCACCCAGCAGGGTGGGCCTGACTCAGGCTGCCTGGTGTCTGGCTGTGTCAGGGTAGCGATTCTCCAGAGGAGGCCAGCCAGGAGCAGGGGGCGGCGACTCCCAGCCCAGTGGGAGGGTGCAGCCTGGGCCCCTCCCAGAAGCTGGGCATTTGGCTGCCTGGCCCCCACCCTGCCCTGCTTGGGTGGAGCAGCTGTATAAAACCAGATGTTTCTAAAACAAGAGTGTTCATGAGAGAGCAGGATCGGGATGCTACCCGAGAGCTTTCCTATTTCAGGTCCCAGGGGTCCAGGCCCAGCCCTCCTCCCTCAGATCTGGGGATCTAGACCCCTGCTCTCCTGCAGTCCCAGGGGTCCAGGCCCCAGCCCTCTTTCAGATGGAGGTATCAGCCTTCCAGAATTCTTTCCAGGGTGAAATAACGAGGGCTCAAGCCACGAGGGCTGCTCTGGGTGACAGGGACAGGTGAAGCAGGGCCTCAGCACTTCACGGCGCCGTCTCAGAACCCTGTCGTCTGACCAGCTGATCTGTGGCCCCTGCTGTGGGACCACAGTGCCCTTCCTGTGTCGATCGCATCTGAAACCTGGGGATGCGGCTTATGGAGCTCGAGGGCAGAAGGAGGAAGGCGTTGGGGGCGAAGGCAGAAATGGCCAGGAGACAGAAAAGCATGTATTCCTTGTAGGAACGTCTCTGAGCGGCTGGCGGGAGGGGATCGGGGCACACAGACGTGACGCAGGGGCGTGCCCTGCCCTTGGGGAGATGCCAGTCTGCTAGAGGGCACAGCTGCATAAACAGATCCACACACCAGTGTAGGACTGGTCCCAAGGAGGACTTCCCAGAGGAGGTGATCCTGACTGGGACGATTTAGCCGTGGTAAGGGGTGGGGGATGGAAGGAGGATCATCCTGGGTGAGCAGCAGTGTGGCCCGCCGACAGAGCGCAGGTGACCCGTGCAGAAGCAGGAGGGTGGCGCGGGAGGCGGGGAGTGTGGTGCGCAGCATGGCCCATCTGCCGAGGATTCCTGAAACTTAGTTTTGACGGCAGAAATGGTATGTGTTTATGGTGTGACGCGACACCGTGATGTATGTAGACCTGTGGAGTGGCTAAATCAAGCCACCCAACACACACAGCAGGCAGAGCTTCCAGTGCCAGCCGCAGGGGCTGGGACTTTGTCATCCGGGGACTGGGGAGCTGAGGAGGGATGTGGGCTGGGGAGGTGCAGGGTCAGCTCTGGGCCCACGTGAGGCAAACTGGGCAGAGGTCAGGGGTTCTTGGCCTGGGTGACTCGGTGGTTGGTGAGGTCATGTCAGAGATGCCAGCCCCTCCCTGGGCTGGGCAGAGCTCTTGGACGGGGTGGAAGGCATGGGGCTGGTGGGGGCCGTGGGGAGTGCGGGGAGGAGGAGCAGGGCTGCAAAAAACCCCGAGGGCTGAGGAGCACGGAGACTGGGAGGTGAGTGGACATGGCAGCCAAGCGTGGAGCCTTTCCCCGGCGCCACCCAGGCCACACTGGCTCCTGTCCTTGCGGCATTTCAGGAGGGGCTAGTCTGGACCGTTACCGCAGGCTCCTACCTGAGGTATCCCTTCTGAAGTTTCAGGTACCTGCCTTCAACCACAGCCAAAAACTAATAAGTGGAAAATCCTGGAAACAATTTGTAAGTTCTAAATTGTGTGCTGCACTGAGGAGCACAGTGAGGTCTGATGTCATCCGTCTCTGTCCTGCTGGGGTGCCAGTCTCTCCTTTGTTAGGCGCGTCCACCCTGTGTATGCTACCTGCCCGTTAGTTGCTCATCAGCCTTCTTGGTCCTCAGATCAACTACTTTTATATGGTGGTGGATGTTGTTTAAGTCATCTGTACTCCTAAAGTGACTCTACTCACTGGCCACTTGGATAAGACCTATTGTAAAAATGACCTCAAAGTACCAGGGTACTGAGCCAGGCCGGTGGTTCATGCCAGTGATTCCAGCACTGTGTGTGTGTGTGTGTGTGGGGGGGGGGGCGAGGATCACAGGTTGCAGCCTTGCCTGGGCAGCCTGGCAATTTAGTGAGACCCTGTGTCAAAGCCAGAAATACAATTGGACGAGAATGTAGCTCAGTAGGAAGGGCCCCTTCTGTGAGCATCCTTGGCTTATGTGTAGACCCCAGCCGTATCTGTGGTTTTAGGCATTCCCCATAAACGAGGGGACACCACTGAAACTGCACCCAGGGGAACTAGGGAGGGTGAGGACACCCCAGAGAGTAACTTGAAGAAGTCTCTCTTACTAAGTCTTTGAGTCAGGTGGTTTCTTTGCTGGGTGCTCCTGATTGGGAAGGAAATGCATTGGAAGAACCCAGATCCTGAGAGACAGAGGCGAGATGGAGGGGAGGAGAGAAGAGGGAAGTGGGCCTACTGACCCCCTTCGCTTTTTTCTTTTCTTCACAGCTTCACCGCCCCCCTGCATAATGTGTACATTCGCTCATCCGGTTCTTGCATTTTGTGTAACCTGGGTCTCCCTCGTAAGAACGCAAGCTCCACTCAGGCTTGACCCGTTTTTATTCGTGACTCTCCTAGGAGCCTAGCCCAGCACCTGGCGCCTTGTAGCTGCTCAATATATAGATGTTGGGTGGGTGAGATTAGGTTAGAGTCAGGAAAGAAGAAGAAGAGGAAAAAGAGAACATGCGCTCATCTCTAAATTTTTGACTCTCAGTCCCCCCGACTTCCTTATTCGTGATTCCCAGAGTCTCTCGCTGACTCCCATGTCCTGTGCCTGTCGGTCAGCTGTTTCTCTCTCCTCTCCACCTCTCTATATCCTTCTCTTTTCTTCTTCGGAAGCTCCGTCTCTGCACATTTTTCTCTCTGTCTCTCTGACTGGCTTTGCTTCGCTGTTTCGGTGTCTGACTTCGGCTTCTCAGTCTTCTTTTCTCCCTGCTGTTCCTTTCTTTCTCCATCTCTGTCTTCCCCCTGGCGGAGTCAGGTCCTCCCACTCTGGTTTTCCCCAGGGAGGTGGAGAGGAAAGGAGAGAGGAAGAAGGAGGGTAGGAAGGAGGACTGATAAAAGAGAAAGAGGGAGGAAAAGGAGAAGGAGAGAGAGCCTGGAGCTGGGAAAGTCCCTCATCCCACCCTTGTCTACAGCTCCTTGGCTGCCTCTCAGAGTGGCCAGTCCAGGAGGATGAAATCGCGGGGAGGGGGATCTTGGGCAAGAGTCCACAGGGTCTGGAAATAGGTGGCTTCTGGACTTCCATGAGCTCAACGGGCTTGGGCCACATGCTTCCAGTGCAGCCAAGGCCAGGATTAGATAGGGCCACACGGTGCACTCTGGGAAGCACCTAGACCTCCTAGATTCCTAGGAAATCCTGGGAGGGAGGGAGGTGGGGAGGGAGAAAGGAGGAGTCTGCTTTTATAGGAAGGGAAACTAGGCCTGAGAAGGTGCCCGGTAACCCCGTGCCTGCCATTGCCAGCTGCAGCCAGTCCAAGGTATTAGTGTCAGATAGCCAGTGAATTGGAAAGCACAGTTTCCTCCAGAGGGTTGGAGAGCCTGGGGCAGTTGGAGGGAACAGACCTGCCACAGAGTGGGAAGCCCTCATGTGTGTGAGAGGTGGGTAGAGTGTGGGGCTGATGGTACCAGTGGGTTCATCCATTGGTGCTTGTGTGTGCTGCTGAAGGAGTGGGTCCCTGGAGACACAACACAGAAGGGTAGATGTTCCTGTCCCCAACTTCTTGCTCTCTGCTTCCTGGTGACAGAGAGACGCATGGCTTTTCTCCATCTAGGCCTGTCACCGTGCCCTTCTGCCATTGCCAGTGGCTCCTGAATGGACTGATTTTCTGAGAATGAGTTAAAAACGAACCTCTCCTTCTTTAACTCATGGGTGCTGGGTATTGTGCCCCAGTGACAAGACTCACGAGGACAAGGCCCTCCACATTTCTCATCAGAAGTGCCATATGTATAGAAGCAGGGGGTGCACTCTCTCTCTCTCTTTCTCTCTCTCTCTCTCTCTCTCTCTCTCGTGTGTCTAGCCCCTTGGCCCGGGCTGGGCTTGAGGGGGTTCAGTCAGCCCCCATTCTGCCACCCCAGGTGCACACACTGCCAACTGGCAGGGTTTCCTTTCAAGCTTGCCCCGCCCTGGCCCCTGAGGCCTAGTGTGCTGCCCCCTACCCACTGCTGACCCTCCTCAATCTGCTCTGTGTTCCAGTGATAATCATGAGTTCTGAGCCCAGCCTGACAGTTTAATGATCTGGCAAATCCCTGTCTCTAATCAGAAATAAGGAATGGGCTGGCTGTGTGGCTCAATGAGAAGGGCCTGAATTTGATGTCCAACACCACAAACAGAAAGAACAACAACAACAAAATGAATGAAAGGCTTAATGAGTGAGTTCAGTGTGAGTTCTCTCTCGCAGGATGGAATGAGTCATTGAGGTGTTTTCTGGCCCTCGTCCACTCTCACTTGCTTCCCTCAGGGCCATCATGAGGCGGAGCAGCTCAGCCCGCTCTTGGCTTTCCATCCCCAGAACAGGGAGCCGAGGAAACGTCTCTCTTTTGTAAATGACCTGGTCTCTGTTCCAGCAGTAAAACCCTTGTCTGAAGACAAAGTCTCACTGGAGCCTCTCTCCCAAGGCATCAGTTCTGGTCATGAGGATTTCAACCTCAGACACCCTTCATTGACGTCTTGGTTAGGATTTGAATAATGAATTTGAGGGAGAAAAGGACGTATTGTGTCGTATTTGCTTGTGTATTTTTGGAAAGGAGCCGTTTCATTTCCTGGCGCTTCTCTTTCCTCCTCAGTGAAATGAGAGGACCTTAAGTCATCCCTCACAAGGTGGCCCTTAAGTCAGGTGAGACTCTCCCCAGCCCATTAGATGTGAGATGAGTTGAGCCTTTCTAGAACCAACAGCAGCTGAGGGACTGACTCTGCAGCTGACTCAGTGGAAACGGGGATCCCTTTCCCCCTTTGTGGCTACCTCAGCCCTCATTTGAGGAATCACCAGGTCAGGGAGGGAAGGAGCCTGTGCTCTGGAGTCAGAGAGGGTTCTGAAGCTGGTGGCCCTAAGCCAAGTGTCTTCCAGCATCGAGCCTTCTCCCCTCCCTTGGTCTCCTTCAAAGCAGGAGAGCCTGTTGCCACTTTGGTAGAGGACGGAGCTCTGTTGAGCATCAACTTACTTGTGGATTCAGCTTCTCAGTAGAGTGGGGAGTGAAGGGGCCTTCCTTCCCAGGGCTGTCAGAGGAGTCACCGAGCAGGAAGCTTGGAGCGGTTTGGTGAACAGTGTGCAGTATGCAGCCCAGATGGTGGACCATCAAAGGGGAGGCCCTGGGCTCTGGGCAGGTGACACCACGAGCAGAGCCTGGAGGTCAGTGCAACAGGAACCCACAGAGTATGTCTTAAAACCACAATGACCTCACTGCTGGTGAGACAAAGAGGAAATGCATTGCTGTGGTTTCGGGTATATTGTATAATGTGTATTGTTGGGGTTTGAAAATTGTCCCCAAGTTTGCAACTTTGGACTTCAGACTGAGAGCACTTAGGGAACAACAGTGTGAGGAAGGACCTCTCTGAAGTTCCCTACCCTCTTAAAGACACATCCACCAGAGGGACCTTTTACCCCTCTCATACTTCCTCAACTGAGGAAGATTAAGCTCCTCCTGTAGGGGTCTCCGTCCCGCGGGGAACCCCGGAACAGAAGAGGAGGGATCGGACGACAGAGTAATACACTCAGGGGAGTCGATTCAGTGATCGCCGTCTCCAGTTTATTCAGGGAAGTGCAAGGGCTAAAGTAGACTGCGGTAGTTATCTGGGGCCAATCAGCAAGGCCTTAACCAGCGCGGGGGTGTCCAGGGGGAGGGAAGGAGTAGAGGAGGGAGGATGCAATAAGGAGCAGTTCCAGGGTTTAAGCAAAACAACACCTGGCTTAACTTACAAACAGTAACATTTGTTGGTGGGAAGGAAGGAACTCGGTCAAGGTCAGCGATGCTGAGGCTCTCGGGCCGTGAAGACCCCAACATCCTCCCATATCGCAGAAGAGATTGAAGGTTAAAGACTATGCCTAGAGCTCAAGTGAGTGATATCCCTGGCCATTGCCTGTTCCACAGGCCCGTTATTTTATCCTCCAAAAATTAGACATTTTTCCTTTTTGTTACTTACAGACCTCACTCCCCTCACCTTGGAAGAAGGATGTATGAGGTTCTCAATCTTTTGGGGTATTTTCATTGTTGCAGTGCCCCATATGTACACGTGTAGAAACAACTTGCA
The DNA here is from genome assembly GCA_004027205.1 of Ctenodactylus gundi. Lineage (NCBI taxonomy): Eukaryota > Metazoa > Chordata > Mammalia > Rodentia > Ctenodactylidae > Ctenodactylus > Ctenodactylus gundi. Next base: position 8,679 of record PVKB01007434.1, on the reverse strand, counting down.
TGTGTTTTCTCCTGTTAATTTTTTGACCAACTGTTTAAAGTTAAATGTGCAGCCTGTAGTGGAGAATGGAAAGGGTGTTTTCCCTCTCCCGTCTGTTGTCACCAACTGGTTATAGATTTTCAACCCAGATGCCACCCTGGACAGTGACTCTCTGTTTCCTGTGATTATTTCCATTTTCCAAATGTTGAAAGATGCAAGACACAAAGAAGCTTCCAAGGAGCCCACAGCTGGAAACTGGTTCCACCATCTGCCCCGTCTTCTTGTATGTAGGTGTTTTGCAGGGTGGCCCATGGGCCCCGCAGGGCCAGGAAAGGAACCCCCATGTCAGTAAGCTCCCACACTCCTTCATTGATAGCTTTGTGTTCTGAGGAAACATTTGCACTTGGAACTTTCCTGCCTATCCCTGAGTTGCTTTCTTCACTCCTTCCTTAGTCATTTTCAGTGCAGCTTCCTGGGACAGAACATGACACGACAGTGTCATGGACCTTTTTTTTTTTAACCCTGAAAGTATAAAATAACAGGTTTCACTTTGAAACACAGGATAGAGGGGTAAAATCTCCCACTACCTGGGAAGGCGTCCTGACTGAGTTGCCCCAAGACCTATATCCTACTACCACTTCCAACACCCAAATTTGGGAAAATGGCTTATTCTTTCAGAGCCTCAGTTTCCCTCCTCCGACATTCATAGCAAGGTTTACATGAGAGAATGTCCGTGAGGCCCTACCTGAAGTTGGTTGACTGGTAGCCCCCAGAACACCTCCAGGTCCTAACCCCTGGAACCTGTGATGAATGTTGGCCTCATCTGCATGTGTCACAAGTTAAGGGCTCTGAGACGAGCTCCTCCTGGATTGAGAGTGCACCCTTAATACAATGTCCAGTTTCCTTTAGACACACGAGAACGAGGCAGAAATCAGAGGGACACACCTACAAGACGAATGTTGTCATTTGCCAGGACTTCTGTGGTAACTGAGTACTACCACTTGGGTGGCTGAAATAGCAGAATTTTATTCTCTGGGGAGTTGAAGATTAAGGTGTTCCGTTAGTTCCTTGTGTGCCTGGGTGGGAGAGCCTGTCTGTCATGGGTCTCTCGCCTAGCTCTGGTCATTTGCTGATGACCTTTGGCGTTCCTTGGCTTGTGCAAGTCTCCCTGCAGGCTTTGCCTTCATCATGGGTGTTTTTCTTGCATGAACGTCTGTGTCCACATTTTCCCTTTTCATTAGAGTACCAGTCATACTGGATTACGGGCCCACCCTGCTCCAGTATGACCTCATTTTAACTTAAATAATTACATCTTCAGTGATTTAATATCTACACGAAGGCTGGTGTTAGGACTGCGACCAGGAACCGAGATGGGAGAGAACTGAATGCGACCTATAACACCAAGGAGCGTGAAGGGCTGCTGGCGGCCACAGGAAGCTGGGAGAGAGCTGTGGACAGCATCTCCCTCAGAGGCATGGAAAGTCGCCGATTCTGCTGACATCTTGGTTTCAGACTTCTGGCAAGCAGAACTGTGAAAGACTGCTGTAGGCCACTGGGCATGTGTTAATGCATTCCAGCAGCCCTAGCAGGCTAACGAGCAGTCATGATAAATCAGTCATCGCCCTTTGCCCCTAGAAGCTCACAGAAACCTTATTGTTGTGACATCATCAGAACCACAGTGGGTCTCTAGGAGTGTTTTCTTTGCCTGAATCACCGATCCAAGGATTTAAGAAGAAAATCTGTTGAATGATTCTGTAATCTAATGATGGCCAAAGAGAGGTGGAGCCGGGAAGGGAGACAGTGAGGGTGGGTGGCAGCAGGTCAGACAGAAAGTGCCATATCTCTCCTGTCTGAATCTCAGAAGACGAGAGCACAGGGGGAGCCGGACAGTCCTCCGCTGGTGGGCGCGGTCCTAATGACAGTGGTGGCCATGGTTCATACTGGAGTCTGGGCTGCCCACTTCGATGTGTGCTATCACTAGAAGATCTTCCTCAGACAGCCGTTATTGGTGTCTACATCAAAGACAGAAAATTTCAGAGAGGGAAGTGATATGTCTGAGGTCACACAAATGGTAATGGAGCCTGGATTGAAACATGGCTCTTGGTGAACCAAAACACACACACTGTGGTGTGGTGGCAGGGTAAATGCTTAGCAACTGGCTCTCCAGGTGGTGAGAAGTGTGTGTCCATGTATAAATGTGTAGGTTTGCAATGAATTTTTACTGAGTTAAAAAATAGAGCAGACCTTTTCCCCCATTTTATTGTTGTGTAAGTGCAACGCACAATACTTACATGAAACTTGAGAAATTTTTGCACACACTATTGCACCAACTTCACGTTCCCTCCCCCTCCCTTTCTCCCACCCTTCTCTTCCCTCCCTCCCCACCTCCTCTCCACAGATCCAGCTCCCTGCCTCCCAGCATGTCAACTGTTGCACTCTGTAGCTTATTTATACTCTGGATTGCTCATATTAGAGGAGCCATGCAGTATTTAATCTTCTGAGTCTGATTCACTTCACTAACCATAAGGGTCGCAAGTTGTAACCATTTTTCTACACATGATTCAAATCCGTCTTTGTGGCAGAGTAGTACTTCATCGTGTACATATATCACACTTCCTTTATCCACTGGTCTGTTGATGAATATTTTGGCATCTATGATTTAGTTGTTATTGGTTAGGCATGCATGTATCTCTGTTGTATGTTGCTTTTAACTCTTTTTGGAAGAGATTTTGCTGGGTAACATGGAGCAACTATTTTCAGCTTTTTGAGGAATCTCTGTACTGCTTTCCATAACAGCTACTCAAATTTGCAGTCCCACCAGCAGTGAAGAAAAAAGTTTCATTTCCCCTGCATCGTATCCATAACTATCACTTTTTGACTTCTTGATAAAACCCATTCTCACTGGGGTAAAGTGTTGTTTTGATTTTCATTTCTGCAATGGCTAAAGATGTCGAACACTTTTTTCCCCCATGTATTTGTTGGCCATTTGGACTTCCTCTGTGAACTGTATTTGTTTCAATCGCCCATTTTTCATGGGATCTTTGATTTTGGGGATTTTATTTGATTTTGGGAACGTTTCATAGCAAAGCCACGACTAAGATGGGGAGGCTAGCAGAGTACTCTTCTGATTTTTAAAAATTTTAATTTATCTTGTGATGTTTTGATATTTTGGGTGCCTTACAGACTACCTTTCCCTGGGCCAGGTAATTCTTAAAGAAAATAACAGCTTGTCTTTCTTCTCTGTTTTCTTTTTTTGAGACAGGGCCTCACTTTGTAGCCCAAGCTGGTCCTGAACTCACTATGTAGGCTAGGCTGGACTTGGACTCAGGACAATCCACCTGCCTTAGCCTCTCGAGTTCTGGGGTTTTAGGGGTGCACCACCATGCTCAGCTCTATGTGGTGCTAGGGAATCAAACCAGGGCCTTGCACTTACAAGGCAAGTGCTTTAACCACTGTGCCATTCCTCCAGCCCAAGCATGTCTTCTATATGCACATCAACTAATTTTGAGCCCCCATCTTCTAAAAACTTGCTTTATAAAACAGTAACATACCAAGTCAGCATCTCTCTTGCCCTAAATCATTCAGCATGAGGTACTAAATGACTTGAGGCTACCCTGTAGCCCAGGGCCAGCTGGAACTACTCAAAATAGCTCTTGCCCCATGCTTCCTCTCCTATAAAACAAACAAACAAACAAAAACCAAACAAACAAACAGAAAAACTAACAACAAATGTTCTTTTCTAGGCATTGTCCTCTCTCCAGCTTTGCCTCCTTACCAAACCTGGTGCTTTTCTGCCTTGGCATCTGTGATGCTGTTCCCTCCTCTGTCAGGAGCTGTGAGCAATAAAGGTTCCTTCCAGTGGCATTGACTTCTCCATGTCAGTGTTCAGGCCTCTTCTTAAGTTAAAACCCCACACGGAAAACTTTGCATCAAAGGGGTGATCAGGGTTTGGGTGGGATAGGCTGAGGGGTGGTGAAGTCTGTGTTAGCTTCGGAAGGAGGTACACAGGGAGATACACAGGTACCTTGGGTGGGTTCAGTGCCCGTGAAACAGTCAGGTTATCAATCTTGGATTCAGCTGGTGAGTGATAAGTAGCACTTGGACTGCTGAGAAGACAGATGCATCGGAGCACCACCACTCGGCAGCAGTTGGGAGCAAAACAGAGACACCCCGTGACGTGGCGAGGTCTCCAGAAGAAGTCCCAACCGTGCGTTCAGCTAGCCATTATTACTAAATAATAAGCCAGATCCGAGGGATCCCGTATCATAAGATTTCGTTTATGCAGAATGTCCAGAATTAGACAAATTCAGAGGCAAGAAGCGAATTGTGGGTTTCTTGGGGCATTCCCAGGGCCATGGCAATGAGAGATTTCTTTGAAGTGGTGGCATATTCCAAAACTGGCTTATGGTGGTTGGTGGTTGCACAACCATGTAAATATATCAAAAAATCATTGAGTTGCACACTTACATGTGTTTATGGCTTGTAAATGATGCCTACATATATCCATGAAAAACGTCTCAGGATCAAAAGACAGAGAGGTCTGGGGTGGACAGAGATATTTGGAAATTGTGAAGTTTTGGGTGTAGGTGTGGCCTGTCAAGAAAGGAGCCCAGAATCAAAGAGGACAGCTCTCAGCTACCTCCCTGGGGCCGGGTGGTATTTATTGTGTGTGTCCTATGTTCAAAGCCGTGCTAAGTGCTTAAGTAGTATTTTTCCACATCTTCTTTGAAATAAGTGCAAAAATCTTCATTTAACAGATGAGGGAAAGGTGTAACTGGCGTGGCCCAATTAATCTTCCAAAATTAGATTTTTTTTTTCATCTAGAGATAAGCAGCTTCTTCAAATTCTTTCTTGTTGAGTATTAAACCAACACCCTCTCCTTTCCTCAGCGTAGGAGAAGTGAGAGAATACACAGAGGTGGCCCCAGGATGTTTCCACAAGAAAGGAAAAAATTGAGCTAAAGATGGCTGGAGGCAATAAAGCAAACCTGGAGAGGTACCATCTCTCCGGTAGGGCATAAGACCCTTACGCACTGTGTACGGTGAGGTGGTGATTTGAGACAAATAGCTCCTGCCAACTTCTGATTTGTTCAGCAGCAGGCAGTCACCTGTGGGTGTACAGTGCTAAGCGGCTGGTAACAGTTTGGTTGAGGCAGCCAGGAGGTAGATTCTGGCTCCTAAGAGGCATGCGTGTCCTAGTTTCCTCCGAATACATGGGGCCAGGGGGTGGGGAGGGGGCAAGTGGGATATGACAAGTCCTTGGGAAAAGAGCCTCACTGGTTGTGGTTAGCTGAAGACAATTGGGACTTAAGAGACATCCCAGCAGTGGCTCCCTCTTCTGTCTGTGGCGTCAGCTGCATTTAAACACATTTGCTGATAAAATGGAAAACATTGGGGGATCAAATGGGCTCAACCTCACTTCCCACTGGAAAGTGCCTTCTAGGGTCCTACTGTCACCACCTTTGAACCTACTCCTGTGTTGCTCACCTGTGCCACTTAGTGAGGTAAGCACCATCATTATTTGGGACTTGGATATATTATAAGTCATTTTGGGGGACATTGACCGGTCTCTCAGCGTCTGGGCAGTGCCATTTGAGTGAGGTAAGCAGCTCTACTCTTTGGAAACGTTTGGACCAGCTGTAAGTCAGTTTAGAGCACTGGCTGTGTGAGTAGAGACTCTCCGGTAGAGGAAATATTCTGGCGTTTGTCTGTTCGGAGTTCTTGCTTGTTTTGGCTTGCTATAGTTCCTTTTATCGTTGTCTCTTAATGGCCTTTATTCTAGAGTGGGGAGCAGGGTTTTAATTTTTTTTCACTTTATTAAAATACTGATTTATTCCCCATGTATACTTTTTGTCTCCCCCATGTCCATGCCTGACCACCACTACTTCTATGACCTGTTGCAACGTTCCACACATAAACCAAGCAAAAGGTGGAGTTCCATCCTTACGCACTGAACGGGCATTCTTGGCAGTGAAACCTGGATACTATTTGGTAAACGTGGCAGGGGAAGTTCTCACTTTAAGTAATCAGAAGGGTAACCAGGCACCAACTGTTACAGAAATGAAATAAAATGGAAAATTTTAAACAAACTTTACTTAAAGAGATGTCCTCCACTGCCAGCCATCTTGAATAGCCCCCTGGTCAGTTATCCCGGATAGTTCTTCTCATAAGTGGTGAACTTGGCTTCCGCTTCGGGAAGAGAACCACTTTTTTTCTCTATTTGTGCTTTTGCTTTAATGTCTTCTATGGAACTAGGTCCATTTAGTGTCTTAAGAGTTTTTTAAAAAAAATTTTTTTGAAGGATTCTTGGCCTTTTGGTTTTGGTGTGGATAGTTTTGAATCTTTTACTTTCTGATTCAATTTCTGTGCATTTTTGCACAGTTTTCATACTCATTTCTTGATCAGAGCTTTTTCTTTGGTTTCCTCCTTATCAAAATCATCATCATCATTAACTTCATCATCATCAGCTTCATCAGCACGTTTGCTTCGTTCTGTGGAACTTTGTCACCCCTTCCAGATATACCTAAGAGTTCTACACCCTCCTTGTCTCTGCAGCCTGCGTCTTCCTCCACAGCTACTAAATGTCGTCCTCTATCACACACAGACCCAACGCACACTTCAACTTGGGACCACAAGGGCTGTGATTTCAGAGCTCTCAAGGGAAAGCACTGACCGGGCAGACATTTTCAAAGGGGCCAGTATGACTTTAACTGGCCTGCCTCCATAATTCATAGCCTCTGCTTCAACAATGTGTAGTCTGTGCTTTGCACCTGCTCCTAAAAGGACCATCCTTAATGATAGCTGTTCATTGACATTGCTGTCCATCTTCAAGTGAAAATCTTTGTCAGCCCTTAGTTCACAGTTGAAAATTGTGGATCTCACATCCACATCCGTGGAATCATCCATGGGACAGAGGAGCTACTAAGGAATGCGGATAGAGGTAAACAACTTCTGCTTCCAGTAGCAGGGTGTTAGTGGTGTCTGTAAGCTGCATGCTACCTGGGCAGATTGCAGTTAGGATTCGATGGTGACGGGGCTGCTAGAGCTGTGTCTTCTCTACTGTAAGAGTGTAAGTCAGACATGATCTCCTGCACTAAGACCCATGGGAGCTCTCCATTCGACCAGGTGCTCTCCATTTCAGAGCAATGTCTGTGTCAGAATCAGAGGTATAAACCCCTCCTACAGAGACTTTAGGCGTTGACCTTTCTTTTGTTTGTCTTTGGAACCTGTTATGAACCCAACTGGAGAATTCAAGGTTCTTAGAGTGTTTGTCTGAGGGAAAATGCGTATTAAGTGAGTTTGAGAGCCTAGAGACATTGGAGTGTATCAGAGGTCAGTTTTCATTTGCTCAGGAATAAAAGAGCTTGTACTCTCAGAAGGAGCTCCCTACAGAAGGTTCAGTAACCTATGACTTAGGAAAGGTGACATTGTTTTGATACAACTTGACATGTAAAACTAGAAGTACATTATAAGTTAATTCTTAAGATTCTGTGAAGTAACATTGGCCAGGATAACATCCACAGCCGCTTTCCTTGCCCTTGTGTGACCATTGCAAGCAGGAGCTGGTAGTGTCTGCTCATTAGGGCTTTGAGCCAGCTGTCATTAAGACTGGTAATGCTTCAGAATATTTGTCAGAATGTCCATTTGCTTGAAATTGAATTTTGTTTTCTTCTGCCACTTCCACGTCTAAGCTAGGAAAACAGCAAAATTCCTTGACAGATAGTTTGTTTTTGTAGCCTTCTTAGTCAAGAGCAGTGTACCGAAACTTCTTCTTTTTTCTTTTGCCCCACATTGGAGACCTTAAGCAATAAAACAGCCATAAAATGTGTACACTTCTGGCCAGCCATTTCTAAATTTTAACACAATGGGAAATGTCTTAAAACTTGTGCCAAGAGCCTTTAAAAATTGACCAAGACTTATAGTAAGTGAAGGTCACAAAAAAAAAAAAAACTTCAGGAAGTTTAAAGTCAGCGTAAATGACCAAGGGGGTGTAAATTTCTCACCCTGCTACAGCCAAGAATTCTACCTTCAGATATGCAGATTGAAGATTCATTATTGCTTAGGACCTCACTCACAGCTCCCCTCCAGCGCACTGCCTCTCTGTCCCAACTGCCCAGTCCTTTCACAGCCTCTGCCCAAAATCAGTACACAGCTCAGGGGTTGAGGAACCCTGTTTTAACTGCCCATCACCGGGAAAGCTGCCTCAGCACTGAGGAGCAAGCCTGCAGCTACTCAGTTAGCAGTGCCTGCAGACATGAAGAGATGCATTAGGAGACTAGAGTGGGGACATATGAGCACTGACGAGTCACTTGTGTGTCAACCCTGACCAAACTAAGTAGGGCTGCACACATATGAAGGAAGGTTCTTGTGCACAGTTGCCTAAAAGTGGAAAGTCGTTCCAGCTGACGCAGCCATTTCTTACCTCCTGACTTCCTTTTATACTTGGCCCCACTCTGTCTAGTGACACTTCTCAGATGCCCCACAGTGCGTGGTGACAGTTTTCAGGCTTCTGTCTTCCCTTTTGCTTCTGCTTCATCTACCTCCGATAGAATCTGCATGCCACTCAGCGATAGACACCAGCCAGATGACGAGGCACCTTAAGGCTCTCAGAATTGAGGATTGGACTGCAGCAATGGGCAGAGGGTAGCCAGCATGGCCAAATTCACGTTGAAAAGTTAAGGTTTCTTTTTTCTTCTAGAGG
>PVKB01007433.1:0-35074 GCA_004027205.1 Ctenodactylus gundi | reverse complement strand
GCTAAGTTTTTTCTCTAAATTTCTGAGATTCACTGTGATAAAAAGGGAGACTTCTGCATGCTGGTTTATCACTAACTAGATGACGCTACAAATTCCTCTAACATATTCAAGTTCAAAACAGGATCATAGAGCAGTAATTCCTATCTTAAACGTACTGCAATTTTTAAATTAAATAGATCTGTTGCACACAATCGGGATACTATGACATAATATTTATCTCATAATTATTTTATTTCTTTTATCAGAATGCTCATATAATTGCTGTAGAACAAAATCTTGTGTTCTTCTCTATTTATTTGGTAATTGATTTCAGAGAATTTTACTTCTCTAGTTGAAATTTCATCCAGGTAAAAAAATTCAACATGTGTCAAGTGTTATTAACACCCAAAAAAGAAAGAATGAAAAGAAATAGATTTTCTTTGTAAATATGAAGCAATTTGATAAGTAGAACATGTGTTTTCACTATTGTTTTCTCTGTTTATTTTTCCTCATTATTTTATTCATACAGATGAATTTTCTGTCATTTGGTATAGAATAGAGCTTAGATTTTGTCCTATTCATAATTAAATATTTTGATATTATACCACTAATGTAAATGCTACTAGCTTTTATTGATGGAGCAACAATTTCAATTTGCTGTTTCTTCTAATTGCCATAAATATTTCATGGCTAATATTTGATAAAGTTCCAACATTGGATTTCAAATAAATTATCATAATTTTTATAATATTAAAAGAACACAACATACTTTTTTTCTTTGGAATGTTATTCTTTTGGGAATTTAATTCTAAATGAGGCTCGATTCAAAGAATGCTTTACAAGAGATGTATAAAAGACGAGAATGATCAGACTCATTTCGCCTGAAATTTCTTAATGCAAGATATGCTATTGCTCTGTTTATGTATGCAATAAAATTCCCAAACTAGATGATGGAAAACAACTACTGTGATGACTCATGTAGACAATTACTTTGGAGTTCATTTTCAGCGCTAAACATCAACTAGATCTTTATTTGAAGTCTATGTATGCTTTAATTGAATTACATAGCTTTTTTACACACTCTTTGTTAAGAAAGAGTTGTTGCTACCATCACCAGCTTGCTGAGAATGCATTACTCAGTTCTCATATTTTCATGACTCATGCAATTTTGAGACCTATATCATAGTTCCTTACTCTAAAAAGCTAGTCTGGAAAAACTTGTTTCCCACACTTGATAATGGGATTAATGGACTTTTAAATTGATGACCTACAAAAGCATACTCTTTACTGGAGAATAGAAAGAACAGAAAAAGATAATGTGGAAAATATTTGCTGGGAACTCCCGGTGACACATTGAAATCTGATCTCACAGAGGCTCTGATTTACAACCTATTTATATTTTGAGAGTCAGAAATTTAGGGCAAAAAAGGAGTAACTGTCATATGAAGAAAAAACAGTAAAATATTACTTTTATAAAATACCACAAATTCTGTGCTACTTATATTTTTACACTTACAAGTACTTTTTATTCTAGCATCTTAACTTATTTCATTATGATGATGTGCAAATGCATTAAAACAGTATTACATCTATCATGTAGATGACTTATGCAAAAATGATGAAAATGCGATTATAGTTGATATATATGAACTTTTTCATTTTTGCAACCAATAAATAATATTAAAAATAGCCTCAGTGGAAAAGGTATAGTAGGAATCTCCAAAGGCCCAGTCTTCTATCTGAATTTTGAATGATGAAGCAAAAACTGTCACAAGGAAATCACCAGATCTCTAGTAAGAGCCTGTCTCAAAATAAAAACTTAAAAAATAGGCTAGAGAGACAGCTTATCCAAAGGTACAGGGTTCAAACCCAAGTACTGAAAAAAATAAATAAGTAAATTAATTAACTAATTTTAACAAAATATTATGAGTCATGATAAGAGATAATTTAAAGAATGTTTCACATTAGAAATTGAACCAATTTGAAGGAAAGAAAGACAAGGGACCCAGTAGGCAAAGAAAGCTGGTAGTGGAATAGTAGAATTGAGTCTATTTTTCATAGTAATTATTTTAAATATAAATGGATGAAATTCAAACCCAAGAGAGCAAAGGTATTACAGAAAAGGAATTGACTTGGAGGTGGTGCTATATAATTACTTACGTTTTAAGAATTTATATTACTCAAATGACATTTTCTCATTTAATTTAGGTTTGTGAACAATTATCCAAAAAAAAGACAGATTCCTAAAGAGATCAGAAATAAACCCTTACATGCTTGATTTTTAGTAACAGTGGAAAGATCAGATTAGTCTCAACACTTACATGATACCACTGACAAACATACGTAAAATTGAGAAAAGCTTAATAATATAATTTATAAGTACATAAATTGGGATTTACTCAAAATTAATAACAAAATAAGGAAAATGAAAACATACAAAATAAAAAATCTCATTCATATTTGACAACAATCAATTGTCAGGATGTAACAAAGGATACCTTATAAGTCAACAATGAAAAAGAAACACAATTAAAAAATGGACTGAGGAATCGAACAGTCATTTTCCTAATGAAAATAGACAAGTGTGTGAGAAACTGCTCAATGTCATTAGTCATGGTGACATGCAAATTAAAGCTACAAGAATGTACCACTAACGGGGGTGAATTAATAAAAAGTAGTGATGATTATAATAAACACTAAAACAATGACAAATATTGGCGAAGATGTAGACAAACTGGCAGACTTAGACTTGACAGAAAAGGAAAATAAATGCTGCTGGTGATGTGGAAAGCAGATTGGTAGTCTTAAACACATAAAACTGTTGTCACTTACCCCAGATGTTACCTGCTAATGAGAAAAACTCAAAGAACTGCAAACAGATATTCAGGTTTTGCATTCCAGTGGTCACAGGAGAGCTGTTGACCGCAGCTGTGACGTAGCGGAAGTGTTTAGCAGTGGGCTGAGTGGAAGGGTCACATTTGATGTATACATGCATTGGAATACCATTCACTCAAAGAAAAGATTGAAGAACCGACTCTTGCTACAATGTACATGAACCTCAAACCATCACGCTCATTGAAAGAAGTTGAACCACAAACAACACAATTATATTATATAGTTCGTATGAACTACCCAGAACCAATAAATTAAAAAAGAAGACTGAAAGTACATTTGTGGTTACCCAAGGCCGTGTTTGGTCACTTTTAGGTGATGAGCATGAATGGTAAATAAAGGTGGAGGATGCCTAGAGAGGTGATGTGCCAGATGCCATTTTGGATGCTTAGTTTTGTGTTTTATGAACATCAAACTAATAAAAGGAAAGGCAAATATATAACAACTGCATCACTTGCACGACATTATTTTATCCACATGAAGAGGAGTGAGTGGGTAAAGGGAGAAGGCTGGAATGGGACAATTGAGTTTGACACACAGTTCCTACAGTGTGCCTCACTGAATTTCTGTTGTTCGGCTGCAATCTCCCACCTGCTGGCATCGGAAGCAAAGCATGGGGCAGGCACCGTTCTGTTGCAAATGTGCTTGGCATGGGCTGCAGCCTTCCTTCTTCCATTTAGGCCTTGAGAAAGAAGAACTATCCTGTCATGTTGCCTTCTGTCCCTGTGGAATTCAGATCGCCACTCACGTCTTTGTGGATATCTGGTACAAGCTTTGCCTTTGGAGCTGCATTTTTAAATAATACTTTAAATTTTCAATGATGCCTTTTGCTTTGAACTAAACATTTTTCCTTAAAAATACACGAGAGACACATTTCTAACCAAATTTACTTCTGAGAGGAATAGTAGTCATTATGTTCTTGTGATATATCAAAGAGATAGCTTTCTCTGGGATTAAAATAATTTTGTGTTCTCTGCCTCTGCTGTCTCTGTCTCTCTCTGCCCTATCCTCTCTTCTCCTCTCTTTTTCTTTTCCTCCTTTTTCCTTTCCTCCCCTCACCTCTCATCACTTGCTTCTGTTCTTCTCCCATATTCTTTCCTTTTTGAGGAAGGCAGCTATCTTTCAAGTAAGCCAAGCAAATCAAATATATAAGTTTTGTAGTAAATTCACTTCATGTGGCTGGTATTACTATTTCCTGCATATTTCTATTTATGTTATAGCAGATACACAGCAGAAAAAAAAATCATATGTATGAGTCTAAAAATAAGGTTTGCAGCAAGTTCTACAGTCATGGATTCAGTCAACTGCAGATCAAGTAGTAGAAAAATGGTATGTGTACTGAACTTTAACAAGAGCTATTTCCATGACACTTACATTGCATTATATACTCAGAGTACTCCAGAGATTATTTAAAATATGTGAATGGGAATTTGTAGGGTATGTGCAACTCCACATCATTTTACATAAAGCATTGGACCATCTGAAGATGTGGGACCCTGGGGTGTCCTGGGACTGGGCCCTGACGGATACGCAGGGAAGAGTCTAGGTAAGATGAGAAACAAGGGATTCTAACTGTGGCTGTGCTGAAGAGGCTGCACAGGGTGGGGCCAGGGTGCAAAGGAGGCACAACGCGTGCTCCTTGGAAGAATCACTCTACTTCCAGGACAAGAAATCAGATCCCAGGTTAGAAATAATGTGTAAGATTTTTGGACAAATGCAATGTCAACATCAACATTTCACCCTAGAAGCACCTTTTCACCTTCAGACATGCATGGATATATTGGCATCCTTTATGATTGTCCGAAGGCAACGAACGGAGCAGACGGAAGACCCTGCCCCCTGGTGGAGCACGTGGTCAGCCCACGGGAGACCCTGTTATCATCACCAGAGAAACAGAATGAATCAATGAATGTCGTAAACGAATCGTATTTCTTGAAACAGACTTACTTAAGGTGTAGTTTGTCTAAATTAATGGAAACTACTATAAATATTTAATTTGTCACTAAGTAAACAAATTTTGAACAATATTATTTAATAATTATTAACTATAAAAGCATAACACTTCTAATAACTATTGAAAGTAAAGGACAGGGGGTAACCATGTATGAATGCCCTAATTACCAAGTAGGCATGATACTCAACGTCTCTTTTGCAAAGGTAACTTTATTAAATAAGTTATTAAGCATCAGTGGAAGCTGGTCAGAATGGATTGTACAGAAATGTTACAAAAGTGTGTAAGTTTAATATTATTTTCCACTTAAAGTTAAGAAACATCAGAATTACCAATAAACTAAGATCTTTATTTTTCTTGCTAATGCAAACTTAGAAAATTTTAATTCAAGTGAAATTATTTTGAAGTAAAATAGTAATATCATTGAATACTTTTATTTAATGTTAATTTAGAATTAGCTATCGTGAATAAAAAAAAACGAGGAATAGCTGGTAATCTCTGAGTCTTTTTGTAGCATGGGTGTAATCCTGTCTATACTATAACCAAGAAGTTGAGGAGAATCAGAAATGTGCGCACTTCCTGTGTGCTTAGATTCTGCACTGGAAAAGCAAGGCACTCTCTCTCTCTCTCTCTCTCTCTCTCTCTCTCTCTCTCTCTCTCTGTCGGTAGGGTCTTGCTCTGTAGTCCAAGCTATTAAGCTGTTTCTTTTAGGCTGTTTCTTTTATACACTGTAAAATCAACAAGATATTTTTCTCTGAGGTTCGATAGTATGAGTGTCTGGGGAATAAGAACACGCCATGGTCCATGGGATTCCCTGGGGAGACCACCAGGGGAGGCCAAGTCCATAGAAAGGCACATGGGCTGACTGAAAGTAAAGAAATAATCATAAAATATTAGATGGTGCGGTTTAGAAATATTCATTTTATTTATTTTTATTTATTTATTTATTTATTTTGAGACAGGGTCTCACTCTGTAGCTCAGGCTGGTCCTGAACACAAATATTCATTTTAGTTGAAGGACAGCTGTACTGCCATCCCTAACTGAACCTGACAAGTTTAATTATTATTAGGTGTTAACAATTCCACTGTTGCGTTTAGATTCATTAGACCCTAATATTAATTGTGACTCTCAAATGCCAGCATAGAGTGATGAAACAAGCAAAAGAAAACCAGGCATCAGACATATTTTCCCAATGTCACATTATTATTGCATGCCACCTGTAATTATAATTAAGGCCTGTTATAGCATGACACTAACCATGCTGTTACACTTCAGTATTTTTAAAAATTTGTTTTGTGTTTGGTTCCAGCTGAATAGACATTATTGGGGGTTGTTTCTTCTCACATCATTGATGTTGGGGAAAAGGGTTATAAAACAAAGGTATCAGACTGACTTTACAGATTAGGAGCTTGAGAGGGGCAAAGTTGAAAGGTAGCATGAGGTGGGGTTTAGAACCTTTGCCCCTTAAAAAGGAAGGCTGGACTGACAGCCCTGGTCTGGAACCCATGGTGAAACCCTAGATTCACTGCAGTGTGGAAAATTCATCACATTCAGATAGAATGATTAGTGCTACACTCTCATTCACTTAATAAATATTCATTGAGTTGCTGCTAAGTTCTAGATACTGAATGCAGGAGTTTCAATATAGGAACAACTTTTGCATCTCTGATAGATATAAAAATATTCTCCATTAACAAAAAATCAAATGTATTTATACTAAAAGTAGATCTTAAGCACACGTGGGATCTAGAGTAGATTCCCCATGAGGTCACCATTCAGTTGGGGGCTGGCATTAGCAGTCATGTAACTTGTGCCATATTCTAAGCCTTATTTCTCCTTCTTATTAACTGTTTATCATCTCTCACCAGATAAACCTCCATCTTTCCACCTCATGCAATATTCTTTACTCTATAATGAGAAACAATAAATGAGTCCTCAGATTCAGAATGGTTCCATTAGTCTCTTCTATTTTCAAAAGGTGTTTCAGTTCGTGGAATCTTAAGAAGGTTGTCTTTGATACAAGCAAGGCTTTTCCCCCTCTGCAATGAATGTACTTCACACAAAAACGTCTATGTAACTAAACAACAAGAACAATTCTCTTAGGAGGATAAATGCAGGAAACACAGGGGAAATTAAGAACATAATCTCAAAATATTTTATGAGTTTATTTTGTAAATATTTACTGATTTTTTTATGTCAGGCCTTAATATTTTTAAGATATTTGCTCAATAGACACCTAGAACACAATGATTATCATAAGAGTTTCATGAAATGTTTTTTCATTTTGTTATCTAAAATAAAATAGTAGGATAAATAGATCAGAATATACTTACCGCATGTTCATTACAGTGTGGTTTATAACTATAAAAACAAGAGACCAATCAAAGCACTAAAAATAGAAGTGTGTTTAAAATCATCGCGATATACAGTTCATTGTAAGACCGTCAGTATTAAGATTCAGTATCATAATTTGATACAATATTATGATAGATAAGTATTATAAGAGAAAAATCTTTGCTTGAATCTGCATTTGCCTTGCATCTAACTTACTAAGGTTTTTTGAGGAACCCTGAGTATTTGGGAGCAAGATGTCTTCGTTAATGATTACCAAAGGTCTGCTGCCTTGTGTTAGTTCATTTTCTCTCACCAATGCCACAGTGATAGAAGCTGAGTACGCTGTAAGTTGTAGGTTTTTTTGTGGTTCATGGCTCTGTTAGGTAACAGTCGTGAAGCCCCATGTGGTGACTGAGGGTCCTCTTGCTGGTGGATCGCCAGTGCAGGACATCACATGGGTACAGCACGAGGCATACGTGTACATACATGTGAATATCTGAGAGAGGATCCACCCTTTACCAGCTCTCTCTTTCTTCTTAGGAAGGAAGGAAGATTCATTCGCAGGGCTCTTCCCCGATGGCCTTATCTGATCCTAGTCTCCAAAAGTCTCACTTGTAAATACTGCACTTGCATTTAGTGTTCACTCTCTAAATCCTTCCCAATGGGAACTGCACGAATTCCCATACATAAATCTTGAAGAACACACTCAAATCATTCCCAACCCAGAGCAGCCTCCCTGTGCATAGTAGCAAATGCAAAGTATGGAAAAATTATGTTTAGTGGGCCACTACAGTGATGATGCAAACTGTTAACACCTGAAGTGTTGGAATAATGAAGGACGGAATACAATGAAGCTCAAGCCCAATTTCAGCTTTATGTAAGAAGTCGGCCTTGAATCTTCAACACAGTGACACCATTATCCTACAAGCTTAGTCTTTTTGTTGTACTAGTGGTTTAAGGGTAAAGTACTTGGACTAAATCTTGCCAAGGAAAAGAGATATCTTGTTATTATCAGGTACAGATATTTTAATAAGTTGCTATTCAAGAAATCACTTAGGAGTATCATATAGCAGATTTGTTGTGTGTTTAGCTAATTATATAATTCATTAAAATGTTGAGGGATTTTGGACACCACAGAATGAGTCCTACTACTAACAGGTAGTGTGGTCCTAGGGAGGCAATCAGGCTAGAAATCCTCAGCTGGAAGCAAACTTTTATTAACCAATTAATTACACATGATGTACAGTGAGACTGGAACAAAACCTCTCCCTCCATTTCCACAGGAAGCTTTGACCTTGGGCAAACCAAACTATCGAAAGTCAGTGTTAAAATAGACATTGGTAGGTAATGAGCGCCCCTTAATTTATGTTTCTAATAATATACTCATAGTACAAGCAAAGTGATAAACGTTAACCTTTTATGAAAACCTTCCCTATTGTGTTTATTATTCCATATGGAATCATTTGTCCTTTACGTTTGTGTTCCTCATCCCTTTTTCTGATGACTCTGTTCTAAAGGGTTTGGTGCTTATAAATGTGTTTTTGGCCTTTGAGTAAATTTTTCTTTGATTTTTGATATAACATGTGCAAAATAATGGCTTTCAAGTGAAATCAGTGACAATTTTTCTCAATCTATACATTTCAAAGACAAATTATAATTTTAATTCTGAAAGACCATGCTTCCACTTTGCAATCTTAACAAAACCTAAACTTCGGAATATTTTAGGGTGCACTAACTTTTGAGCTAAGCTAGCTCCAATTCAAAAAGCTTTAAACAATTTGAGCCAAATGAATGTACTCTGTACAATAACCTTAAAAATCAAGTCAAAGCTGATAGATGCTGCAGTTAGGCCATTGTAAAGTGGTTCGAATGAATTCAATTTTAGTCAGAAAAGAAAACACAAAGTAAGATTCTTGTTCTTCTGATAGCAGTGTCTTTATGACCGAAATGTTGAGGTTATTTAAACTAATAGTAACTAAAAGAGAAAGGTGAGAATGTGCAGTTCTTTACAGTAATGGGATAATTTGTGGTTTTACTTTGTGTCTGGTATTACAGATACTTTAGTCCAAGTTCACTTTGAAGGTAATGGAGAATGAACTATTCTCCCATGGAGGCTGACCATGTGAATCATGAGGAGGGCAGTTTTCTGACCACTGAGGCGCAGCTATGAAGTGTGACTTCAAATCTCAGCCTTCTCAAATATCAGGGAAGAGGAAAAGAACAAGAAAAGAATGATAGGAAATTCTACAAATAGGAAAGAATGAGAAAATCACCCACTTGGCCTGCAGTTGATAGTTTCATATTCATTTCAGTCCCATGACTTTAGCAAATGTTCCCAAAAGTTACTAAGAAGCAAAGTCTTAATAAATGTCAAATTCTAGCTTATATTTTTAGCTTAGGGTAATCTCTACATACATTTTTTTGTTTTTTATTGGGGTATTTTGATTTTGATTACTAAAGTAAGGGCCCCTTCAACCATGGTGCTAAATCTTTTCCATTTTTTTTATTTATCACCATTTCCTTTGTAAAGGAAACCCTAATTATTTAAATTGATTTAAATTTCTCACCTAACAGAAATTAATTTCATTTTGTGTGTCAGGGCAAATGAACCATAATTATTTCCAAATTTAACCTGTATACGATAACAGAAAATAAAGAAATTTAAAATAATTGGGTCCTTTCTTTAATAGTATTCATTAGAAAACTGATAATTCTACTAGAGATATAGTACTAACAAATACTCAAAAATTTATATTTATATTCTCTTTTTACCAAATTTTACCGATAGCAAGTCAATTTTCCTTAATATTTTGTTGATGTAGTTTCAATAATAGAGACAAGAACAACTATCATTTATTAGTGGTACATAGGAATGAATAAGGTTTTTGTACATTTTATATTTTTCCCTCATTGTGTGTGTGTGTTGCGTATACACACACACACACACACACACACACACACACACACACACACACACATGCAAAATACATAACATTCAAGCATTTTGATCACACAAATACCATGTCAAAATTACAATCTGTTTTGTCCTTTTTGGCCCTTCCAAGCCCTCCCCATCCCCTCTTACTCCCACTATCATCCTCACTTAGTTCTGTAAAATGACTCTATTCTAGGTTTCTCATATTAAAGAAACCATTCAATATTTTGCCTTCTGCATTTGATTCACTTCATGAGCATGATGGTCTCAAGTTGCTTCCATTTAACTAAAAGCCTCAAATCTACCTGTCTTTATGGAGAAGTCTATTGTACACACATATCACAGTTGATGTGTATTTTGCCAATTTCCGTGTTTTTCCATCTTTAGTTATGCTCCTATGAGCATGGGTATGAACATATCTACATATCTCTGTTATATGTTGTTTTTAATTTTTGAAAAGATTCCCAGAAGAGCTATTTCTAGGTCAGATGGAATATTTATGTTCAACCTGTTGAGGAAGTTCCATACTTCTCTCCATAGTATCGTTTAGAATCCCAGAAGCAGTGTAAGAAAGTTCCTTTTTTTTCTCAAAACCTCACCAGAATTGACTGCTGTTCAAGTTCTTGATATATGCTACTCTTTCTGGGGTTGGGTGATACTTTAATGATGCTTTGATTTGCATTTCCCTAGTGGCTAAGGACGTTGAAATCTTTTCATGCATTTGCTGACCATTTGAACTTCTTTATCTGAGAACTGCCTGTTCATTTTCATTGCTCATTTTTCACTGGGTCTTTGAACTTGAGGGATTTGTTTTTCTTCAGTTCCTTGCTTATTCTAGATATTAGCCTTCTTTCTGACCTGTAGGTGGTAAATTTTTTTTTTCTCATTCTGTTGGTTCTCTCTTCATTCTCTTGGTAATTTCCTTTGCCATGCAGAAACGTTTAAAACTCCTGTGATCTCATTTGTTAAATCTGGGCGCTATTTTTTTTTTTTTTTTTTTTTTTTTGCGTTGGATATCTTTACCTGTATCTTTTGGGGTTTTGCCTATTTGCCTGTTTTGTCTTCCAGAAGGTTCAGTGTTTCAGTTTTAATATCTAATCTTTGATCAACTTGGATTTGATTTTGATGCACAGTGACACATGTGTGCCTAGATTCATTCTTTTACATACGGATAATCAATTTGCCAAGTACAGTTTGTTGTAGAGGCTATTTTCCCCAGGGGATCCCTTTGGCTCCTTTATCAAAGATCAGGTAGCTGAGGGTACTTGAGTTTGCCTCTGCATCCTCAGTTCTGTTCCATTGGTCAACCTGTCTTTTTCTGGGCCAGTAACATATAGTTCTCATAACTTGATGTCTAGAATCATAATGCCACCTACTTTTGTCTTGTTACTCAGGAATCCTCTGGCTATTGTAGGTCTCCTTTAGCTCCCTATGAATTTAAAGATTGTTTTTTTCAGGTTCCACGAAAAAGTTGTTGCTATTTTGATAGGAATTGCATTGAATCTGCATATCAGTTTTGGCAGTGTAGCCATTTTGACTATTTTAATTCTGCCTATCCAAGAATAGGAGATGTAGTTCTATTTTCTAATGCCTTCTTCAATTTCTTTCCTCAGTATAACAAACTTTTCTTTTTTATAGTCCTTCGCTTCCTTAGTTAGCTTTACTCCTAGGACTATTGAGAATAAATATATTTTTCTGAAGTCTTCCTCGATGAGTTCATTATTAGTGTTAGAGAAATGCAATTGATTTGTTGTTATTGTTAATTTTGTATCCTGAACTTTGGCTGACTTTGTTTATTATTCCTAAAAATTTCACGGTAGGATTTTTTGGATCTTCTATGTAAGTAAATATGTCATCTGTAATTGAGGATAGTTTGACTTCCGCCTTTCTGATACATTCCCCTTAATTTTATTCTCTTGTCTGATTGCTCTGGCAAGGGTTTTGAAGACTATGTACTACAGGAGTGGCGTGAGTGTACAGCCTTATCAAGTTCCTGATTTAAGGAGAAATGCTCTCAAATTCTCTCCATTTACCATGATATTTGCAGTAGGTTTGGCATATATGGTTTCTCTCAGTTTCAGGTAAGTTCCTTTTATACCTATTTTCTTTAGGGTTTTCATCATGAGTGGATGTTGAATTTTGTCAAAGACTGATTCTGCATCAATTGAGATAATTAAGTGGCCTCGATCTTGCTTTTCATAATGTACTGTAATGCATTAATTGATTTACATATGTTAAATCAACCTTGCATTTCTGCCATGAAGCCCACTTGATCATGCTGTGTGATCTTTCTGATAACTTGCTGGATTCTGCTTGCCTGTATCTTACTGAGACTCCTGGAAAGGTCTTTGATATTGGTACCAGGTGATGCTAGCCTCAAAAAGTGAGTTTGAAAATGTTCCTTATCTTTCATTTTTATAGAAAAATTTGAGGAGCATTGGAGTAATCTCTTCTCTGAAGTACTGAACACATTTTTGTGAATTCTTCTGGTCCTAGGCTTTTCTTTGTGGATGGAAACTTTATTATGACATCAATTTCTATATGTGTTAGGGGTCCAACTCAAGGTTGTTATGTTTTCCTGCTTCAGTTTTGGTATTTTGTATATGTTCATAAAGTTCTCCATTTCTTCTAAGTTCTCCAGTTTGTTGGAGTATAAATTTTCAAAATAGTTCCTTATAATTCTCTGAATTTCCATGTTTCATTGATTTCTGCTACTATTTTTTTTTTTTAATTTTGGTTGTTCTTGATTCTTTGGGCCTTGAGTTGCATCATTAAATTGTTTATTTAGAATTTCTCTTTTCTTTTGTGGTGGACATTTATAGCTTTAAATTCCCTTCTTTGGACTACTTTCATTGTGTTTTATAGGTTCTGATATGATTTGCTTTCTTCAACATTTAACTCTAGAAAGTTTTTGATTTCTTCCCTGATTTCTTCTGTGACCTATTATTTGTTAAGTAGTAAGTTATTTAGTTTTCATGCATTTGTATATTTTCTGGTGTTTCTTTTCTGTTTATTTCCAGATTTATTCCACTGTGGTCTGGCAGTAGGCATGGAATTATTTTGACTCCTTTGTACTTGTTTCAACAAGTCCTGTCGTCTATAATATAATCTATTTTAGAAAATGTTCCATGCGCTGCTGAGAAGAAAGTATATTCTGTTGATGTTGGGTAGAAAACTGTAGATATCATTAAGTCCAATTTTTCCACAGCTTATTTTAACTGTAGTATTTCTTTGTTGACTTATTTTCTGGTTGACCTGTCTATCTGTGATAGTGGAGTTTTGAAGTCTCCTACTATAATTATATTGGGGCCTACATGGCCTTTCAAGTCAATATTTTTTGTTTTATGTAATTGGGTACCCCAGAGTTGGGAGCTTATATATTGATAATTGTGATTTCTTCCTGTTGGATTGTTCCCCTAATCAGTATATAGTACACATCTTTGTCTCTCCTGATCTGCTTTGGTTTGAAATCTGATGTGTCTGAGAATAGCATAGCTACCCCTGACTGTACATACTATCTTACTGCACATAATTTTTATGGAATGAGGAAAGATCACTGCCTCCACTGTACTGGCTTTGAGATTGATGTAGGGGGCTCTGGTTTTGAAAAATAAAGCAAATAGTCAACGGGATCAGTTATCAAATTGTTTTTACTTGATTCACTACCAAACAGAAATGGTAGTGCAATTTATACATCTAAGACTAAGCACTCACCCACATAGACAGGGCTTTTAATAGCTCTCTTTCCAAGGGTACAGGAGTCGAAGGCACCGATCAGGGTTATAGCTCCAGAATCATGTTGAAAAGGTCCTCAAGTGTCCACCTTTTCACATATGAAGACATTCTTGCTAAGTCAAATACACTTTCTTCTCATATTTAATGATCATATTATTAAGTTAGTTGTTTCTCTTTGCATATAATCATAATATATATATATTTGATAACTACAGAGATACATTTTTAAGGTAGGCATTATGGATATGCTTCAAGAAAACCAGAGTTGCATTAATTCTATTAACTTAATCCTTGCAGAAGTAATGCAAATGATATAATCATCAACCAAAATAGTGTGTTCAATGCATCTGAGTGGTATTTGACAGATTTATAAATAGATACAGTGAGGACATAGGCATCTACTTTATTAACAGTAGAGGTTTTCAGGTAATTTTTACATGTGCTATGAATGAGATGGAACTTGGAAAACGGCTTCATTTTCTCCCTAAAACACTAACATTGGTGTGAGGTTGTTTCTCTTGGAAGATTTTCTAATCTTAGGGTATATGATGAGACAAATCACAAAATGCAACAGCTGACACATGAGATTCAGTGGTCTTCATCAGTGGGATCCACAGGCGAGTCCGTGTCCACCTTCATAACGTTCCAGACACACGGTCAGGTCACGTAATTGTCTTCTTGGCAAGCTCCGGATGAAATATGGAAGAGCTTGGTGATTAGCATTAAAATTCTCCTTTGAATGCTGACTTCCTTCAAAATGACGTTCAAAATTCATCTCAGGCAAGATGCTTCTCTGACATTTTTGGCAGGAATAATCATCTGTACGTCTTCAAATGTTGCTGTTAAAAAATATATTTTCTTTTCACATTTACATAACATCTTCACAAGAGAAGGAAATAACAGCAGCTAGAGAATCAATGTAGATAAGAAAAACATCAATTAGAGAAAGTATTTTGATGCTGAGACTTTCCGTTGGGTCCTTTATCTAGTAATACAGTTGTGTGGACCTACCCATAAGAATATAAATATGTGTGAATTCGGTTCACTTCTTTCATCCACATTATAAAAATTGAAACTATTAAGATCACTTGACAAATGTGACTGTGTAATAACGCGTTTGTATAACAGATACTTATTTGCATCCAACTGAAGCAGGGTTGGAATCTCAATTTGATCAATATCCTTTCTTAATTCCATTTTCTTTCATTGAGCCAGGCGCACACCATTGACTCCTCTTACTCCTCAGTAAAGGCAGGAAAGTGGGAAAGCAGGAAGGCAGAAGAAAATAAAGCAAGAAAGAAAGACTAAGAATAGGAATGTAATGCAAGCATGAAGAAGAAAATGAAAAGTGTTTGTAATTGTGTCTAGTTACCCACAGTGAATAAAAATCCCAGGTTTTCTCTGTTGCTTCCATCCTTCCATTTTACCCCTGATTTGGGGTAAAGTTCAGAGAAGTTTTGAACAATTAAATTCAAGTGGAAAAAGCTTTAACAAAATAAAAGCAATTAGCGCAAGACTTTCTCCCTTGATATGCAAGTTCTACTGGGAAGTCATGATTTCTGACGAGCAAAATCACAGAAAGGAGACATTTAGCACACGACACTACGAAAGTAAGTTTACCCTTTAGAGAAGTCAGGAAAACATTAAAGTTGAAGTAATATTCAAGGGCTAAAATGAGAGGAGGGGAACGCAATTGGAATAACTGAAGGGTAATGGCAGAGACTTTCAGACAGAGACAATAAAACTGGTAAATCAACTGCCTGCAATCGCAATGCCTTATGACTCCAATGTTCTTTGATTAAACATCTACTTAAGGGACAGCAATACATTTTGATGGAAGACTCTAAAGAGAAAAAAAAATGATCTTCATTTGTTAATGAATATTAGAAATGGGCATATTCACAAGTAGAATGTGGTAGCGTGAGAGTGCATTCAGTTCCCTGATATCCTTTTAGGGCAACAAAGGCTACCACTTTGATAAAGAGGAAGTGGCTGCTCTTGTTTTTAAAGCAACTAAATCACGATTGAAATAAGTAATCAGTTTGAAAGAAACCTTTGATCGTTTGCTTGTATTTTCCCTTAAGCATCTGCATTTGCTTTTTAAAACTGGAACCAAAGCAAACAAATGCTCACTACCCAGCACATCAGGAGATAGTTGATTCGACTCCAAACATTTTATGATACAGGTTAGATATGTAAGTAAAGTCAAAAATCATATTTAAGTGGACACTGCTCACACTGTTTCCAAAAGGGAAAATGAAATAAACACTATCCAAAGCTATTTTTACCATGAGCCTCTGTGTCTAGCTCCCATGTTTTGTAGAACAGATTTTGAACTTCTGTCTTAGTGTTTCATTTGTCTAGAACAGGCTGATTTACCTTCTGATTTTGTCTTCTGATGTCTACTTGTTGGAAGGTGACAATGTTTTCAAATTCATTTTTATTACAACTATTTTATTTTCAGAGATTGTATCTATTAAAGCCCACTGGTTTTATACACATACTTATCTTTACCCTTTACCCTACCAACCACTTGCTTTAGACTGAGTTCAATAAACCATTTATGCATGCCCTGGGGATAGATCCTTATATAAACTAATCCCTTCAACAGCACAGAGATGGTTTCTGTAAACCATTTAGTCCACATCAATGTTTAAGTAATTTCTGGGGTTAAACTCATTTTTATGACTGTGATTGAAGAGCTCAACTTTAAAGATTTTATGATCTTGTAGAAGAGAACTGCTTTAATGGCTGTAGTGCTTGAAAAATTAGAATTGTTATACAGAAAAATTAAATCGTGTAAGAAATAACTTTCAGGTTTTGATTAAAATGATCTGTTTTAATAAATTAAAAGCAGAATTGGCAAAGAAAAAAAGCAAATGCATGTTTCACGTGTTTAGAGTGGAAAGTGTAGCATAGGTTACTTGGAATGGGTGTGTGAGAGTGCATCACCGCGAAGCTTGATTCTTGAGGTCTGGGCAGCAATGAACATCACTGGATGACGTGCCTGGGAAGGGTCTATGGTAGTTCAAACTCCCATGATGCCAAGTCTTCTGGAAGGTCTCCACAGAGAGTGACTCACAGCAGAGATCCGAAGCAGAGCTAATGGTTAGAAAGTGAGTTTACCATCCAAACCTTCACTGGAGATCACCAGTGTAAAAGAGCCCTTGGCTCTGGTCTTCTGGCGTGGTGAGAAAGGCTTTCGGGAGTTTCCCTGTAGGTGGTCCAGCAAAGGGCACCTCCCTAGGCAAACTTCATTGAATGTTGCTGGGTTTCTGACTGTGCACTTCGTTCATCCACATACAGTGTCTGTCTTAGTCACTTCCTCATTGCTGAGACAAAATACCCTCCACTGTGATGTGAGGAAGGCGTGGTTGACCTCAGGTCGCCGCTCAGAGGTCTCCCTCCTTGTGTGGTCTGCTGGTAAGGGCAACAACCCAGAGGGCCTAGCGGAGAACCAGGATGGACCTAGTGGGGAGGTACGCTCACATTCCTTACGGTCTCCTGAATCTCCTCTCTGCCTCTTTCTTAAATCCAGCAAGTGATTAAGCAGTAGCTTTCAAATTGGGAGGGATATAACCTGGCCAGGATTTAAAAAAATGCATGTACCTGTGGGGAAAAAATTGAATTTTAATTTAACTTTTTTCAAATTAATATTTTTGTCTTTATTTTAATATTCAAAATATATTTAAGGAAGTCCATGTTTATAACTTACACAATTATAAATATGTAAGTATTAGAAGTTGTATGTGTATTTGTGAAATTATCTAGAATACATGAAACGAATTTGGACTTAAAGACCTGTTGAAATACTAGAAGACAAAAGAATGCAAGGAAAGCCCTGACAGAGAATCCTGTTGTTGATCTGTGCAATATTCTGTTTCTCATATTCAGAATCCGCCTTACTTGCTTTCTCGTCTCTGTAACTCAGTACCTGACGTGCACAGATTAGGGGAGGAAAAGTTTATTTTCCCTTGGAGTTTCAGAAAGTCTCAGTCCATTCATGGGAGGGCTGCTGGGAAGTGGCGGAAACATATGGTGGAGCCACAGCTAGAGCCAAAGCTGGAGCCAGAGCTCTGGAGACCAAGATCCTCAGGGCAGCATAGCAGAACAGAGAAGCCCAGGAGGAAGGCAGACCAATCTAAGCCCTTCTGGGTCAAGCCCCAAGCATCCACCCCTTACAGCTAGGCCCTTCCTCCCAACGCTACATAGTATAGCTAAGGACATGAGGCTTTTGGGGGACACTCCAGGTTCGAATGTCATCCAACTTCCAAGAGCAAGTCTCTAAATCCTTGGCAAGGATAATAATTAGTATACTAGCAAGATCAACAATGCAGATTTCTCCTCCTCCTAATTTTGGTGAAATATATTCATTTAAAGCGCATATATTTAAGAAAAGAGTAAAAACTCACTCTTTTCCAGTGGCGGTATTTCTTTTAATTCCTTTTTTAATTTTTGTTTTAAGCTTATATATCTCTGGGAAAGTATCTTCTGCAAACACGCCACATTTACGTTGAAGATAAAAGTCTCGCAATTGCATCTTTACAATTCCAGCCTGCTCTCAGGTGTCCTAATTTGGTGGCGCCAAAGCAGACATGGCTGACATCATTACACCAGTTTGTCCAATTACCAAATCAGTCCCTTACTGTGTTCTTGAATTCTGGTCCTGCTCCACTGCCTCTGTATGTGACAGCGGGTGTCTGAAAATTCAAGTATGCCACCACTTGCAAAGTACAGTCAAACTGATCTTTGATTATACTCTCTAGATTTAAGTGTCTTTTCTGACACCATGGAGGTCCAGATGCTACTTGGCCCTCCGTAGGCATATTTTGCATGGATAATGCATTTGCATTTTAAGAGTCATCTGTTGTTTTGATTTTCTCTTCCATATCAATTTGTTTGATTTCTTGTCTGGTGAAATCACTCTCACCAGAGTGTTTTTTTTCCCTAGTTTCTGCATTATTTTAATAGCAATGGAAATTTGCTACTGAGACAACTTGTCATCCGTTGGAAAAAATGCCTGTAGATTTTTTTGGGCAGCAGCAGATCAGTCATTCTCTCACTTGGCATACTGAAAACCAATTTGGCAGAGATGTAAAGGGACAATATGGAGTGGATTTTTGAGTTATTGCGACGTAATACCAGGTATACCTGATGCTTTTTTCTATATGACAAATTATTTTTATACATCTTTGCAATTTCTGTAAGTTCAGAATGCAGGCTATTAACTTAGATGCAATAAATTTTAAGGAGCTTAGCAAATTTTGAATACAAAGAGAAAAGAGATTAAGAGTGATGTAAGAAGAGAAGGAAAAGAGAAAACACAAAAAATAAACAACAAAATTGTTTTTGTATGAAGTTCGTGGCTGAGACCCGCATCATTCTTTTAAGTCAAGACAGTGCACTGACAGGACCATATTTGTAACCAAATAGTGAATGTTCAACTGTGTATAAAATTGTAAATCTTAGTTCTATAAAAACATGCTACGGTTTGAAATTTCATGACGAATACATGTTTTTATATCAGACTTTTCCACCGATGCCAGAACCTGTCTTCCACTTCAGATTGCACTAGTACACATAATCTGTACTTTGGCAAAACTATTTATGATTTTTTTCAATATTTTAATATGCCGAGAGATGTTAGTATTTTCAATACGCTAGGAGCTGGGCATGTGGCACATGTCCATAATTCTAGTACTCTGGGAGGCTGAGGAATTAGAATCCCAAGATAGAATTAAGCATGTACAATTTAGCAATTTAGCAAAACCTACCTTAAAACAAGTCTCCAAGTTGCGTTCAGAAAGTTAGTTTTCATAACTATGGTCACTCTTTCATTATGGGGTAATCGGAAGCGTAAAGAAACGTTGTCTTAGATACTTTCTCATGCCTGAGACATGATACCAGACACCCAGCCACTTGAAGTAGGAAAGATTTGTTCTAGCTCACAGTTTAGGATGTCACGTTCATGGGTGGCTGAAAAAGGCAGAAGGACTCTGGCAGAGCCCAGTTGACGAAAGCTATTCTTCACACGGCAAGACAGGAAGCCCAGAGAAAGTGAAGAAGGGCGGAGTTCTTCCGGGTCACGTATACCCTTCCAGGTCACGTCCCAAAATTCAGCCCCTTCTGACCATGCCTCTAACAGTTAGTTGCATGTCAGCCATATCACATGAATTCAACCCTTCACGCAAAGTGTCTCATATAATGCATCTTCATTTTGCCTATGAAGTCAATGTGTTCAGCGATTTATATGCTGTCATGAATATTACATAACTACAAGAGAGAGGGCTGAAATACTGTCTCAGGCATTTTCTTGTATTTCTAATAATTTTTCCCCAGGAATTGTTTCTTTTTTCTTACATTTTATTCCATTCAGGTGGTAATTTTGTCATGTGCAATAATTGCTTTGATGCAACTTTTTGCAGTAGCATTTGCTAAAACTGCTAAAACTTGCTTGGTGTTATTAATGCATTCAGAATACTCCCCTTTGAAATTTAAAAAGTAACTAAAGTAATTCAGATGTATCAAAGTAGAATGATAACCATTCTCATTTTCACAATTTTTAAAAACTACATACTTTAAGACTATAACAAATTACCAGATATATTATTCCATTCAATAGTAAGTTAGATGTTAGAATTGGGAAAGGAAAACTGAACATTTATTGAACACGTATTAAATATATATGCCTCATTTTATATGTGCAAATACATTGATTTCAGCATTATGCAAAAAACCCATAAAATTAGAAATGACATAATTTCCCTTTGTTGAGGGACTGTCACATAATAGGTTGATACACAGCCAGCCTGTGAAAATAATATAAGTAGAAGTAGGTTTTTTTGCTAATATACTCATTTATTTATTTTGACACAGGCTTTTGTTCTTTAGTACAAGCTGGCCCTGAACTCATTATGTAGCCCCGGTTGGCTTCAAACTTACGGTAATCCTCCTGCCTCAGCCCCCTGGGTGCTGGGATTACAGATTAGTGCTACCACTGCTAACTTAGGCGGTCTTTGAGAAAAAAACTCAGAGCCTTGCACTTGCTAGGCAAAGTAGACGTTTAGAATGCATTCCAGTGGGATCAACAAGGAATAAATGTTCTGTAAATTAACATTTCCTAAAATGTCATATTAATTGTATTTGTGTGTGTGTGTGTCTGTGTATCATCACATTCACAGAATTAAAAGTATCACCAATGTTGTGATATGTATGTTTTGATCAATCTCCACACCTGTACATATGTATGGATCTGAATACATGCAAACAAGCAAGTAGATAAGATATAATTTAATAAAATATAATTTGAAAGCACCTTATAGAAGTACCAGAACTTTACAAAAAAAATATAACTAAGAAGCATTGCTGCTAAACCTTATTTGTGGAAAATACCATACTTTTGTGGGTCCTGGGGAACCCAACAAATCTTATTGCATCCCAACCCCTGAGGTATCCTTTGACTACAGTGATTTCCGAATGCGATCGCTTACTCCTGATGCTCAGCACAAAAGGGGCGACTGCCCTTCTATAATGGCACAAGAGTTCCACTCTGTGAAGCCCAACCACACGAAGTGCCAAACGCCCTGAAGTGTAGCCACTCCTTCAGTCAGACCTTGCAACTCTCAGATTAGCTCTCACTGTGAGATTTGGTGCCAGAATTTGTCTGGACAAGTGATAATTACGACCAGATATGGGGTTAAAGCAGGAGGCAGGGTAGATAACTCCGCCCACTTTAATAATCATACCAAGTCCAACTCCTGTGCCCCTACACTATGTCTCTTTTGTGGATAAGATGAAAGTGCAAAGGCCTGCGGATTACAACTCCGTTCTTGCCAAGAACTGAAGCCACGAAGCTACAGATGGTGCTGCGCATGGAGCCTGTATGAACCACCCCTTCCACTGGGGACCCCTGAACAGATAGCCTCTGCAGGTGACACGCTGACCCAGGGGCACCCACTCTCAACATGAAGTAGTCAGGTAGATCAGTGCCTGCTTTTCCTACAGGCATAGGGTGGTGTCCTCAGAGGGGAGAAATAATACTTATGACAATAGGTTAGGACAGAGAGTCAGGAATAAGACAGGGGGTTCTAGTGGTCATGGGAGCAGAAGCAGACTCAAGGTGGAGTCAAGGCATCAGTCAAGGACTCAGTCATTCCAGGAACAATAAAGAAATAGCCAAGACCGGCCGCTCATCCTCCCTCACACTGCTTCTTGTAGATGCTCTAAGGTGATTAGTAGGCTGCATTGCTGTGCAACCCCAAGAAGGAGATTGCTGAAACCACCTACGCTAAAGCTTTGCGAAAGGCTCTAGCCCTTCATCCCCTCAGGACCCTCACAAGACCCTCTTTCCACTTCTCAATACAAAAATATACACACAAATATTTTATATACATATCATGTATACATACATAAATATATATCATATATTATAAATAATATATACAGATATGTACACATATATTGTATCATATATACATGTTATATATTATATATAATTTTAACATAAATAATGTTAGATTTATTATTAAATATTTCATATTTTTAGTAGCTACTTATTTTTATAATTAATTTCATGTATAGGTACCACACATGTGCATGTATTTTAAAAATATTTTCAAGTTTGACACTCGAGGTAAATAAGCCCACTATTTGGCTATTTTTGAAATAAGTTTAGAATTATCTTATTTGGGAGCATTTATAGTCTCTATAACTTTTCTGTTATGAATAAGATACCTCTCATTGATAAACTTTCATTATTTTTGATTTTTTTCTGTAAAAATAGTTATGATTATTGATTTTTTCCAATTTGGTTATGGCTAAATGGTAGATATTTACAATCATACAATAACTAAATATCAAATGCTTTGATTTTTAATCAGACTTGTGATGAGTTTAAAACTACTAAATTCAGTTTCCCATTTCAAAAGCTCAGTCTGATAGTTTTTATTAAAAATAATATAGTCGTTCCGGGGCAATACTTGTATGAGTGTATGCTACGCTGTTAGAATCAAGAATTCCTTTAGTTAGTTACTGCTCACTTGTGAGAAGAATAGGGAAGAAAGAGGAAGAATGAAAATTTGAGAGAGAAAGAGAGAAGACAGGGTAACTTCATGAAATTTCTAAAGTTGGTTCCTTTTGAGTAAAGGCAGTGAAGTTACTCTGTCTTCTTCCACCATCAGACACAGAAATGTACGACTGTTTCCTACAACCCGAATCTTTATTCCGCTCGAAATCTTTCTTCTTGCACAGTCTAGGATGATCTGTTAGGCCTTTTGGAAACAGACCACGTGAAAGGAAAAGAGAAGGAATGGGGAATGAAAGAAATACTGCAAAACAATAAGAGATAAACTAAGAGAAGTGAACATACCTTAGAAATAACATATTTCTCGTAATGCTAGAATTGGGCTTATAAAATATTTGCCGTAAGAAGAAAGATTTCAGGAGTAATAAAGATTCGGTTGTAGAAAATAGTTGTACATTTCTGTATCTGATTTGTAGAACATAGGATTTTTCCTCCTTACCCACAATTTATTGAGAACACATTTTCAGAGTAGCGTTTGATATCAGTGAAACGCGGGGAGAATTACAGAAAGCCACAGAAAGCCATTGCTGAGAAAAGATAACTCTTGTCGTTAGAAACACGTAATTTAGAGTGAAACCCCTTTTGTAACTAACTTCCCTCTTCCTACTCTGTGTGACTTACTGAAACTTTCTGTGGCAGGTTACTGTATCTGGCCATTTGGTTTATTAGAGTGAAGAGAAGGAGGCAGTCTCTCTCTCTCTCTCTCTCTCTCTCTCTCTCTCTCTCTCTCTCTCTCTCTCTCTCTCTGTGTGTGTGTGTGTGTGTGTGTGTGTGTTTGTCCTTTTTAATCCCGTCTTCGATCCCTGGTTCCTGCTCAGGGGATTTCCTGGCCCTGAGTCTTTCTCCCAAGGCTGCGCTCTCTGCTGACATCCCTTTTCTGGTTTCTCAGAGTAGGAGAACCCATCAAATACATTTATGTTTCACTTTCTGACTTACGGCTCCCTTAAATGTCATCGAGGTATGAAGAAAAGGATCTGAGACACCAGAGTGAGAAAGAGCACAGTGAGAAAGGACATATAATTCACACAGCTGTGTCCGTAGCTCACAAAAATGCCACCTGTGGGCTTGGCGACAAACAGGCAAGACACTTCCTACAAACTGCAAAGATAAAAGCCATCAAAATAAAACCTGCTCTTTTGGAACTTTAATTATCAGTATTTAGCAGAAGTGAATTGGAGTCATGTGCCCAGTTTTAAAAAAAATGAGAAAAGCTGTGGAAAGACAAAATCTTGTGAGAAAATTAAGCCATCGAACTACTAAAGATGAATTCAAGTTCTAATTTTCTGATATTTCAAGAAAGGCAGAAAAGGCCACAAATTAAACTGATGGTACAGGTGAGTGGTCACCCAATGGCCCAGCTGTGGAGGAAAAGGTACAGAGGAAGTGGAAAAGCCTCCAGAGAACCGTATAAATTAGAAAACACGGCATCTTAGGGATCCAGTAGCAACAATCCCGTGATAGGGCAGACCGTGATGAGGGAGTATTCTCTCAGCCAGCTGGAATCCACACCAGGTCAAGCCAGGGCGACCGGCAGCGCAAATGGTCAGCCTGGAGTCAGCGGGGACAAACTGGTCTTGCAATAAAGGCTTATTAAAACTCAGGCACACGCCTCTTCCTGTGTATTAGTTATGGTCATTTAATGCTACCGTGTCAGAGCTGAGCAGTTGTGACAGACTCCTCGTATTCTCAAAAGCCAAAAATAGTTCCTGTCTATCTCTTTATAGAAAACTATTTCCTGGAGGCTGGAGAAATAGCAGAGTGTTTAGCGTGCTTGCCTATCAAGTGCAAGGACCTGAGTTTGAATCCCCAGCCCCAAAAAAGCAGAGCCTAGTGGTGCATGACTGTAATATATATATATATATATATATTCTTGTTAATTGCACTAAATATTACTCCATGGAATGATAGTTTTATGACAACTTGTAGTTTTTTTCCGCATTAAGAACTGTGGAGAAAGTAAGAAAGTGAAGATTATGTCAAGATGTCCGTCAGAGGGATCACAGAATCAGAAAACGAAAGACAAATTTCACACTGAGGGCTGAAGTATTAACCATCGCACTCTTTCAGATATGGCTCTGACTTGTACTGTGGTTGTTTGAAATTGTGCATAGTCTGCTTCTAAATAAATTGTGTTATCCTCCAAAAAAGGCAGATATTTCTTTTCCTTCTTTTTTTTTTTGGTATCTTGAAACACTAGTAACATCAGATATAGCAGAAACCCTTTGGAATAAACTGGATAAACTTTAGAAAAAACACAAAAGAAAATAATTTTATTTCAACAAATTTTTGTACTTGACCATTAATTTTAAGAAGAATATTTGCAATGTATGATCACAGTGTTTTTTTACAAGTTTATGTTCTACTGTAATTGTTCTAATTGTTCTACTATATTACATTATATTTAAGATGTTTTAATAAATATTTTAAATAACATTTGTAAATGGTTTAGTGCAAATAACATAACATTATTATTTAATAGTGATAAGCAAGTATATCATTTCAGGTAATATTTCCCTGTAAGAATTATTTGTACATTGAAAGGAACATGTATTTGTCATTTATCATAATATAGTAAATCACAATATAGATATATATTTTTATCCAATTATAAATTATACAAAAATATATTCTGAATACAATATTAATGTCATTGGATTGTAATTATAATACAACACACTTCAATATACTGGCTTATGTAACAAAATTAATACTGCATTGCATAGCCTAAAAAATAGTGAATGATCAATGTTTGGAGAGAGCTTTTGGCAGGTACTAACACTTAGCTTAATTACCTACTCTTAGCATATGGCTTACAGGGAAATTTAAGCTATTTTTTATTTAGTTTTATCTTCAATTTCATAGAGTACTTCCATAACGAGTGCAAAAATTTCACCTGTCTAACATGGTAAACTAAAAAATTAGAAAAATCACGGCACTAAAACATTTTCTAAAATCTGGAAATGATTATAAGGTGAATATGTTTATATTTGCTATCAAAAACATACCAGAATGCATGGAATAAAGTAGATATATTTCTGTTAACTACAGTGTAGTATATTCTTGAAACATGCTAAGAGGGTAGCTGTTAAATATTCTCAGCACAAAATGGTAATTAGTGAAATCATACATATGGTAATAAACTGAGGTTCCTCAATCCACAACGTGTATACTAACATAGACATAATGGAGAATGCATATTATTTCAAAATATCTTGTTTCAATTTCATCTGAAAACTGTGAAAAGTACAATAACATTTTTAATTTATTAAAATAAAATTCTAAATCTTTAAAATGATTCATAGAATAATTTGAGGTGTTGTTTAATTCTGCCAACCAAACAAATCAGTCATTGCACTTTAAAAAGTGCAATTGTCTTGTCCAATTCATAAAATCAATTTTCTATTAAGTGTCTCCAAGATTTTCATAATACCTTGCTTGAAAACAACAGCAGGACAGGGTACACAAGGGACACTTCCTCTGAGTTAGTAATCACTTCCTCCAGCAGCACTTAGGAAATGCCCCAGCCCAGCCACTCACCATGGGCTCAGGGGCAGGTTGGAACCTTTGAAATTCTAGGCACGGTATTTAACCTACTAACAGAAAGGTGAATTTTTTTTAATGAAATCAAATAACATCTCAGTTTAGTTACAGCAACTGATGAAATTCATACTGCGATATTTGTTCTCCAGTGAAGATATTAACTGTTGATAAATTCAATAACAAATCCCACTGACACCATGCAGTTTCTCCAAGTAGGCAAGATTAGGATAAAAGCACAGATCAAGAAGTAGGAGAATCCTCAACTGAAACATGTGGGGGTGGCGTTTTCTAAGGACTGACCTCTCCAACCCGGCGACCGCCTTTGCTTGTTGAGATGAAGTTGTGAGCACCTTACAAACAGCATGGCTCCCATCAGCTCCAGTTCTTATTCTGTGCTCATATGTTTTTCTGGAACTTCTGTTATGCAACATTCACTATCTTGCAAAATTAATATGATTTTGATTAAAACATTTTTTAACAGCCAAACATTTCCTCCCTCCAAATTGACATATTAATATAAATCAGATATTTAAAATTATAACAAAGTTGAGAATGACTGTAGAAAGTAAGATTTATATTCTATCCCTATCTGAAATTCATATGCGGTTATACAGATAATAAGCCTGCTTGCCAATGAATTATTCCTGTTCTCTTTTTCTCCAGTTCTTCCTCTGACTCCTTCTTTCTCCCTTTATCAAACTTCTACCAAATAATATAGATTCAGACTTCTCAACATATATATTTCAAAACTCCTCTGATTCAAACATTGTCTTTATTTGTGAAACAGAACTAAATAAGGTCTTTAATTCTAACTAAGTATAATACATTAGCCAACACATTGTACATTGGCTTCAGATACTTAATTCTCAGTTAAGAGTAACTAGTTGAACAGAATTCATCCTGAGCTGATTTCTGAAGCATGGATTTTGCTTTGAAGCTAGGTCATAGATAGGATTGCAAACATATTTTTACTTGGTAAGAGACTCTCTAACATTATGTGTGACTCTACATTAAATTTGTGACCAACTTCATTGTTAATGTAAAAATGAAAGGGAAATAAATTTCTCTTCTCTGCATTAGGAAGCTGCATTTGCGTAAATATCACTTAGAAAGAGTACACACAAATCACAAGTCAATGTTTTTGTTATGTTAAAAATTCGTTTTAATGCCAGTTCATTATTAGGTTACATAACTACAACCTGCTCTTCCAACTGGCAAGGTTTTTCCTGTGTGGAAAAAGCATTTGGCTGTTGCTGATTTTCTAATCTTGATGTATTAGGATGGAACAAAGTGTTTCCTCTGAAGCATCTTCAATTCTCTTCCGCTTCTCCTCTTGTGCCCAGATAGCTTTTAATGTAAGTGCTCTTCCTGCTCCTGGTGAATTAGATATTATGTTTTAGGATCTCGTGAATTATTATTACTCAAGCTAAAAACATCTTTTCCTCCGTTAGTGGTTTGCTTGGCTTTACGGCAACTGGTTCTACTGGAAGGAAACACACCCTAATCACAACAACCATGGTAACAGATGAAATGGAGACTAATATTATAGGAGCCGTACAGAGAGGTACAGAGGAGTGCATGCAAGCTCAAATAATGCAAGCCTGGATGATACAGGCATATGTTAAAACAAACTAAAGTTATCCCCAAGAACATATACTGAGCTCTCATTTTTGTTTGCTTCGATGGAAATCGATGACTACTACAATTGCGTGGGGATAATTCGGAGGGGACAATTCCTTTACCCGGGAACTTTACCTACTCAGTGTTCTTCCAGGTAAGAATGTTTATCCAGCCCAATGGTGAGGGAAGTACACTCAGAGATTATTTTTGGTGTCATTTCTTCACAGGCAAGCCTTCCTCACATACTCCTTTTGTTTCTAAGGAGACACTTGTTACAGTGGTGACCAAGTATTTGCAGGTGGGAGACTGGTAGCCAGCCGCACCTGGACCGACATCAGAACTGTATCACTTAGTAGCGAAATATCCTCACAGCGTTACTCAAGTGTCACAAACATCATTTGTAAATAAAAATAAGTATCACACTGATTCCCACCTCATAGGGGTATTAGTGGTTTTACATTGGACATTTAAGGTAAAGCTGCCTATTATATAATTCCCCTTATGTTATAACTACAAAATAAAATGCTGTAACTATTATTTTGTCATTTCATATTGACAGTATGTATGTGTTGCCATGCCTCATGCTAAATAAAAGGCCTTGGTTCTGATTGGTCATTCTGTAACTACCAAATAGTACACAAGTACTATTGGTGACTTTCCCCCTTTTCTCGTATGCCCCATCTCCTACTAGAGAGATGGTTTCTGTTTTAAACACACAGAATGTGGAATAAGAAATTAGACTGAATGTTTGTTTAGATTTTCAAAAAAAATTATTGTAGTAACAGACACACTACCATTAATCCCACTCAAGATCCTCCCCCTCTGTGTGAGCATAGTGTCCATCACTGCTTACCGCTTTCCACGAGGGTTCTGGAAGTCTTCTTTGGTGAATGTCTTTAGTTACACTGTCGTGGCTGCCCCAATATCCTGTGTCAATTCAAAATATTTACCTTTTATGAACGTTTTGAATTTGGGAAGGAGCCAGGAGTTGTGTGTAGTACAGACGTAGTGAACACGATAAACGAGGACACAATGTAATGGTTTTCTTAGAAATTGTTGAAAATAATTTGAATGCTTCAGTACATTGTACCATTCAGAAAAAAATACACGAAAGAAAACTCTGCTTTGGCAAGTAGCAAAAACAAGAGAATGAGTATGTTTGAAATGGGAGTGGTCTTTTGAGAGGTGTTAATATCAGTCTGTCTTTCGCTGTAATTTATTATTCATTTTTATTTACACATTCACCGTGTTTTGCGATCAAACCACTTTTGCATGCGTGCTTGTGAATAGTTGTGTGCGCACATCTGCTCCTGTATAGATCTGAGTATGTGTGGGGTGGGGATGTCTGTTTGTAGGTATTGTAGACCCTCAGCATAAGCATGTTTAAAATCTTTATGAAGAGTATTGTGTCCCAAAGCCCACCCCGTAAAGCATATGGGTCCATTCCACTCTCGGCTCCTTTTGTCTGCCTCTCTGCCTTACTGTTTCTTGGCGAATGTTCTACCAGGTATACCGAGTATTGATTTCTTTGGTGCTCTGTGGCAGGCCTCCCTTTGCTTTACAACTAATACCGTTTCCTGGAGCGACTGCGCGTGTTCTCCTGGTTTCAATCATCGATGCCTCTCAAACTCTGTCTCTAACACACAGCTCTGCAAAGATCTTCAAATACAGGTAATGAAATATTCATTTGATGTCTACGCTTCTCTGACGCCTAGGCATCTGCCTCTTAAAAGTGTTCCTGGAACGGTGCTTTGATAATGTGTGGTCTTTTGCCTCCAGTATTGTCCTTTTTTATATATTTCCAGACTTATTAGACTCAGCTTATGGCTGCTCAATGAATATATTAGTAGTGATCATTATATATCAAATAAAAGAAACCTTCACCTTAATTATTGATCTGTGGTAAGAGATAGCAAAATTATTTTAATAATAGTTAACTATTAGTTCTTCATTTGCATAATTCATTTCCACATTTTGAGTTGACTTAGTGAACCCCATTGTTCATGAAGCATCATTCAGGCAGAGCAGATACACCACAATAGCTAATGCTCTGATTGGTGTCTGTCTAATTAATTAGCCACTAAGACAATGCCTATATATGCAAATGAAGTAGATAACAGATTTAATTTTCTCAATTATCAAAGAAAAAGCCCATGTTCTAATTATACGGGTAGCGTGTCATTGTCAAATGCAATCTCTTTACAGGATGGTGTGTGGCATTTAAATGAGGGTTCCTGTCTCGCAGAGCGCATACTTCTCCAACACCTTGTGCCGAAACCCCTGCGTTGGCAGTGGTGGAGCTTGTTCCTGGCCCACTTTACGGTGCCACCGACCTGCACTCTGAAACTGGAGAGAGTTAGAGATTGGAACAGTAGAACATTACAAGACTCAAACTTAAAAAAAATATTTTAAGAATCAGATTTTTTTTCCCATTTTATTGATAGGTATAAGTGCAATACCTAAAGTTTACATTAATTTTGAGTATTTTGTGCCTGTATGCCACCCGGCAAATGCTTAGCCAAGACCCCTCTTTTGGAGGAGCTTGATACCTTTGAGCAGGGACTCATGTCAATGTTGATAAGTCCTTCATCTGCAGTGGGCAGAAACTTGCGTTGGAGAGTCATTTGCTGCGGTGTTCCTACGTTCATCGCACCTGCATGATGCTCCTCCTACTTCCTACTCTAGGGTGCCAGGGCTTCCTATGAGCACGCATGTCCTGGCAGCCCGACTACCATGTGTGGCTTCCATCGCTGCTCAGGACTGCATTTTTTTTTGGTCCTTCTCAATCTCCTTTTTTCAGTCCCCAAATTGCTGTTTTGCCTTATAATGTTTCTGTTTATTGATTCACATTGATAAATACTCATTTCCAAAACACATTCTTTCAGGTTCCTAAAATACTTCTTTGCCCAAAACCACGCCTTCTTTTGGCCACAATTTCTAAATAATATACTAGTAGTATCCATATGAGAGTGATGCTTCAGACGAAGATTAAGTGAGTTAATAATATAGTGCATAGAATGTCAAATGACATGTAGTAAGTACTATATAATAGGTAAAACACTTTCTTATTCATATATCATTAACGCCAGTTAAGTAGTAATACTTCAAAGCTTAAACTGAGGACATTTGCCTTACTTTAACTGGAACTGCAATTTTTGGTTAGGGTTTTATTATTAATTACACAAAACCCCTCTGTTTGATTCAGTCCTAACACCAAAATTAGAGGCAGGGGTAGCTGCATAGGCTTAATGTAGTCACTACTGACAATCCTGCCCCTGGAAATTGTGCTAATTCTTTGTGAAAGGAACTTCAGTGTGACACAAATGTAACTAACTACCTTCTAAAAGCAAGTACAGATATTCTCAAGTTTCTTCCATTTGTCCTTAAAGACCTCCACACTGTTGGACTTTATAGCTGCATAGTATTCCATTGTGTATAAATACCACAGTTTGTTTGGAACCTCCAAGCACTAGTCAGATACTGAGTATGCTAAGAGCTTTTCTTGACTGTCATGAGTGTAAGTTCCCTGTGAGATTTCCCAAGAGTCATAGACCAAAAACCTTCAGGTTACATGTGATATATTTTCAATGTTAATTGGATGTTGCAAAAATAGTCAAGATGTGAGCTCTTCCATTTCCTCCACAATAAAATCTATAGTAAGTTGAGGATAATAGGCACTGACTAAAGATGGGATGAGAATGAGATGTATACATTGTACCATGTCTAATTATGGAACTGATACCACCTACTTATGAATGTTCTCCAGGATATTTGTATCAAACATACCTTGTATGCATGTCTAATTGTTTTATTTTGCATTGGGAAAGGGTCAAGTCCAATAACAGAAATTATGTGTATTAGGAAAGCTCACATGGCTATAACAAACATCTCATCAACATAGAAACGCAAACAAATTCTAAGGTAATGCACTCACAGGGTAGTTTTGCAGAGCAAGAGGCAACTTAATCCTAGGAGTGTCCCAGTTCCTGGCGCAATGGAGAGCTTTGCCCCCTCATTACGTATGTCAGTGATTGCTCCAGTTACTGCCTTTCGAGGTCTCCTTGAGAACATGGAGAGGTCCTCATGTCTAGAAGAGAGACTGAGGAATACAGCTTACACGCAGTTGGCTTAGGAATAGCTGGTGGCCTCCAAGCACACCGTGATCTATCCTTGCAGGTACTCTCATCTATGGGTAGAGCAAATACACCCGTGCTCAGCACAAGCACCAGAGCCCTGTGGTCTAACCTGTAACTCAGAACAATAGATGAGAAAGAAATTGAGGGTAGAGCAGCAAAATAAAAGGAGAACACTATTAGAAAAGCCACAGTAGAAGACAAATGTAAAAAGGGAGATCAACTGAATTTCTAATTGTCTGGTAAATTTATGACATTTATTAGATGTGTTCATAATAAGAATATATGGAAGATAGAAGACTAAAAACAGAAGACGCATTTCTCTAACCAATGTAATGGTTGGATGTTGAGAAAAAAAATGGTGCTGGCGATCTGGCAGAGGTGCCACAAACCGAAACAGCCTCTGCAGTTTCTCTAACAACTGTTTAGTCATATCTAGGACTTCATGGTGAACATTGTGAGATTCATCACGGAAACTGAGAATTCTGAGCATTCATTTCTACCTATGCTGACACAAACTGTAGCAAACTTGCCCTTTCACACATAGGAGACACCTCACAGAATTCAGTTGTCCCTGGTAAGAAGGGGATCTCTCAGATGAGGAGTAATACCTAATTGACAGCAGCTGATTAGCACCGTCGGGGAAGCCATTCAAAGGCTGCACTCTGCCTGGGTGTCCAGAGGAGCAAATTGCATCTCTGTCTTTAAGGATCTTAACTACCTCACTGTGGCTCCCCAACAGGACACTTCTTGGCTCAACAATGTTTTCAATGTTTCATTT
The DNA here is from genome assembly GCA_004027205.1 of Ctenodactylus gundi. Classification (NCBI taxonomy): domain Eukaryota; kingdom Metazoa; phylum Chordata; class Mammalia; order Rodentia; family Ctenodactylidae; genus Ctenodactylus; species Ctenodactylus gundi. The sequence continues at coordinate 2,091 of PVKB01007433.1, read as the reverse complement.
TTGCCATTCTACAGTTCTTAGCCCTGACCTTGGATATTACAGTGTCGACAATCATTTTGCAATGTACTTTTCCTAGTAGTGTTGAAACACTGAGATGCCCCCATCAGTACTTTTATCTGGTACAACTGAACTATTCTGTGATACCTGGCTCCACGAGTTCCTTGCCCTACATAGCGATTCAGAGATAAAGCACTGAATGTTAGTCTTCCATCCCAAATGTTAAAATCAAGAGAAATGAGTAGTTTTACTTCTAGCTGCCATCTTTGCTTGGGGCTCTGTTTCCCACAGGGGCTGGAGATAGAGGATGTGCAATCTTTCTGAAATAAACTTCTGATGACAAGAGCTTCTTTTTAAAAATATCAAAGGTCTGGATACATCAGATACTTCTGCTCCAAGAATTCTCAGACACTCGAGTTTCAATCTGGAACTGTGAGCAAGAGGGACATGACCATGAACCCTCACTGGCTGAGCAATGTGACCTTCTCACTCCACTGTATTAACACACAGAATCGATTTGAGAATCAAAATGACTTTTGAACAAGAACCACCGTGGTATGAAAAAGCACAGGGTTTTGTGATTTGTCGTGATTTGGCAGAGTGATGAGATTTATTACAAAGCCCTCGAGTTTCCCCTTCTGAGTCTAGTGTTATAGTTTTTTATTCTTTTAGGATTTGGAGACAAATGCTTGTGTTCTGATAGTCCCCAGATTAACCAGCACTCTTTCAAAAATAGTAATAACAAACAAACAGTGACAACTACAGCAAGAAAACATCTATTCTTTTTCTAACTGGAAACAAGTTTGTTTTTTCTGTTTAATTCACCGCCAGAAAAGTATCTGCCATGCCTTATAGTGTCATCCACCTTTGGTCAGTGACTAAAAGAATGACAAGACTCGGGGAACTTTTTTGCATGTTAGAAAAAGCTCACAAGAGGACAGAACCACCACTGCAACCGAACAGCTCCTGCCTTGTGCTAAAATGGCAGACATCTGTATAATGACTTATAGATGGAAAAAAACAATGTGTGATTAACCATAAATGCTTGCAACAAATATAAAAATAAAGAACTACTTTTTAGTGGGATATCAATGCCAGAGTAAAGTCTTACAGAAGAGGAAGTGCTTGAATTAGGTCTGTACACTTTACACAATAAAAAGAGGTGGAAATAATTGAAGCAGGAAGGGAAGACTTAATATTTAAAAAACAGTTTTAACGTCAATGGCTTCCTTGAACTATTGTTGTTGAGGATATGGAAGTGGATTGTGGTGCAAGTCAAGGTTTTCCCATCTGCTTGGCGAAGTAGGGGTCGCAGTGTGCGACAATGCCAGGAATTGTTGTCATATGGAAAGACTGCCCATTCAAGGGTGTGTAAGCATTCTTTCTTCTAGGCAAATGCCCACCTGTTTGCAGGTAGAGTGAGTAGAGAAGGGCTCACCGGGAGTCCTGCTGGGCTATGGACAGCTGATAGGTCTTTCCCCACTGCCTCAGTGAAGGGAAATTGACCAGAAGCCACAAAGACTCAGGAGTCTAGGTTAGGACCAGGGGCCCAGATATAACAGCAGTTTACGATCAGCACCAAAAGAATGTCCCCTCTGCTCTCCTGAGGCCATGGTTGAGTGCAATTAGCATCTGGGAGGAGGAAAGGCATGAAGGAGAAAGTTGACAGGTACTTCTTGGCTGTGTTCATTTTCAATGCTTTAATGCAGTTTGGAAACCAAAAGCAGTCCTTGCAATGTATGAAAATGGGTTACAAAGAATTTTAGTCATCATCCAACTATCAGTAATCTAAATTGCTTAATAACATTTTGTTTCAATGCAAATGCAAAATAAAACCATATAGCGCTCTGAAAATGCTGTTTTCTATCTTCTAAATTCATAAGTGACCATAAACATGTCACTCATGAGGGAGAGATTCTTTAATTAGAATTCATTGCATTTTACTGACAAACAAGATGAGTCACAATTATGACTATTAAATATACTCACTTCAGACAAAATTCCTATCTAGAATATACAAAGAACTCTAAAGCATTAGCCCCTAAAATAAATGATCCCATCAAGATATAGGCAGCTGAAATAAAAAGAAACTTC
>PVKB01007432.1:0-35193 GCA_004027205.1 Ctenodactylus gundi | reverse complement strand
AAAATGGAAACAAAAGAAAAAGACCAAACTCAGGACCAGTGGGGCAGGAATTTCTGGGATCCAGGATAGCTCGAGCTAGGCCAGCTGCAGCTTGTATGTTGGATTTATGGACTTAGAAGGGAAGTGTGATGGCTGGGAATAGGCAGAAAACTACTCTGCACATCAGGAGTATGCAACATTTGGGCTTGCCTGGGCCTCACTGAGCCAAGAGGAATTATCTTGGACCCCAAGTAAAGTACATAATGCAGTTAATGTAGGTAAATAACCGAACTTTTAAAAAGTATTTTACTATGACATTTAAAAAGGCAACATAAACATAAAATGAGTGGGTTGTTTGCCCTTGTTTTTATGAAATTAATATGCCAATGTCTGGTTCAATTGAAGTGGTTGCTGTCCTCAGTGAGCTCTCAGCCCGTTCAGAAGATAACTCGGTCCTAATTTTAGTCTGCGTGAGCTTCGTGAGCCAGGACGGTGCTCACAATGGTCCCTGCTGAATGATGGCATGAAAAAGGAGTGATTATGAAGGAAAGAATATTTGTCATCAGGGAGATAGGTCTTATAAAAGTCAAGTAGAGAGGCATGATTAATTGTTTTTGAGAAGCAGCAGGCTTTATTCTTCCAGGCTTACCTGCTTTTATCTTTGTTTCTCTGGATTCTTTCCAGGCTTGGATTCACACATAGGATTTTATGGAGTTAAAATCCTCTTGTATGGCATGTCCTAGGTCTATGGACTTTGACGGTTTTGACTGTGGCCCCATGGTAAGAATATAACATTTTTTATTGATCACTTACCCATATAACCAAAGCTTAAATTTCATAATACCTTTATCATTTGTGAAGCACTGTGACTCTCTGCTAACTTTATTCTTCTTTTTTGAGTATTCATGCAGTACAGATTCATTCATGTGTTAATTACATACAACCTGAGGACTTGGTGCCCATGCCTACCACTTTCTGCTTTCTTTCATTCCCCCTTTCCCTTCTGCAGCCCTTCCCTCCCCACACATATCCTCAGTACTCTCCCCTTTTCCCAGTCAGCCTATCTCCATATTTCTTACCCTCCTTCTTACATTAAGGTCTTTTTTCATACATGCAGTTTTTGCTATCTCATTTAAGAGATACCACTGATTACTTAGTTTTTTATGTTTGGTCCATTTCCCTGAGAACTACTGACTCAACATGTCCCCATGTTCTTGCATATACTTCATATCTACCTTTCTTTAAGGCAGCATAATATTCCATCGTGGATGTACCCCACATCTTCTTTATCCATTTATCTGTCGATGAGCTTATAGGCTGTGATGAATTGTGCTGCTATAAACATAGGCATGCAGGTGTCTCTCTGTCTCTATGATATGACGACTTAAGCTCTTTTCGGTGGATGCCCAGAACTCTAGCTGGATCAAATGGGATTTCTATGTTCGGCTTTCAAAGGAATCCCCGAACTGCTCTGTTTGTGGCTGCGCCTGCTTAGAATCCCAATAGTGTAGAGGTGTTGCTTCATCCCACATCCTCCTTAGCATTTGTTGCATTTTGAGTTCTTGAGGAACACTGTTCTCACTAGACTGAGTTGGATTCTCAGCATTCTTTTGATTTGCATTTCTGATGGCCAAAGGTGTGATCAAGTCTTTAAGTTAAATATCACATTACAACTCTATGCGTTCTCCTTGGAAAGTGGCTAGTAACATACATATGTCAACTGAAAACAAACTCGCAAATGTGCCACAATATTGGTCACTCTTCCGGAAATCTGGAAACCTGTTTTCAAATTCCTTTGTCAAATCAGTAAGGAAAGCTACAGCCATTTCACCCTTCACAGGTCTGGGCTTAGTGAATGCGTTAAAACGTATCACGTTGTTCGCCTTGAGTTTGCCATCGTTCCAGTTTCACTACTTTAGTTTTGAACATTGTATTATTGGTAACTTGATTTTTTACCTTGAAGATGCATGTTTAATTCATTTAAATAGGAGGTCCAATCCACTAAAAGTACTAAATCTGTAAGCCACTTTTCATCATTAAATTCTGGCACAAATTTTTTTGGTACCATAAATAACTTGATTTCATGTCACAAATCACAAAATCTTTTCGACATTTGCCTTGATTAGCCATCTTTTGAAAAGGAAAGGATGTCATCTTCCTCGGCGTTGGTACTTTCAAGGAATTCCTTCCACCTGTGAGGATTCACTCCCTCAGTCCTCAGGCCCAATAATAGTTTGCACGACAATATCTATTTATAAAGTCTTTGTGCGTAAATGTCCTTGACGTTCTATTCGGGGATTATTCATCAAATGTGAGTTTCAGATGGCAGTTTCAGCATCTTTATTAATGTTACTAGTTCCTCTCTTTTACCTACCCCAGTCAGGGCATCAGCAGCAGCTATTACTTGCCAAGTCACCGCAAGCACTCAATGTCTGGGATATGGCTTTGCCTTTCTGGAAGCTGCACCCTGCTGTGATACTGAAGCTGCCTGTGTACCAAGAGCAAGAATGTCTCCCGTGGCAGCATTCTCTCTTGCTGTTTATCATATTAGTTCACATTAGTGGGAATTTTGTTTCCTTTGGCCAAACTATTCGAAATTATAATGTGTTCTATGAATAGTATGCTGCCATTTGTGGATATCATGTACTCTGATTATTCTACCCTGTCCTGTTGCCGCCTTCAGAGTTTGTGCTCAAGAACCAGGAAAATTACCAAAAAATCACAAAAACTCTTACTGTTTTCCAGAAGTTTTCCAGTTTGGGCTGGGACACTTCCAAAGCCATGCCGGGCCACGTGCGGGTCACTGCAGGCAGTGGATTGGACATCTCAGCTCTAGAAGGTAGCATCCAAGGATGGGGCCGCAGTGCTGAGGCCTAAGAGTAGTGCTTCAGGGGCAGGCGTATATTTGCTTTTGGTTGGCTAACAGCCTGTTGCAATATGTCATTACTTGTCTTCAAGCACTTACGATTGCAACTATCCGTGAAATTTATTCTCACAAAAATGTTTGAAGCAATTCAATTTCCTGAAGCACGCGGCATTTTATTTGGGATCACAGCCTTCCTTTATTCAAATTAAATATTTATGGAAAGAGGAAAAACTGGGTATATATGGTCAACAAATCTATGGAGGTGTCCTTATTGATGCTTGAAGAAAGGCAGAACATCAATGAGATACTTATTTTTTCAGTGATAGACTAGAACAAAATACGACATTCTGATCTCATAAATTGTTGGTGAGTACAGTGGGCAGCATGTCTCCTGAGGTTCTGTTACGTGAGAGTGCATCTTACAAGCCAAGAATAGAACACTGTGCAATGAATGAATGTGTGAAACTCTTTGCAGATGAGGATGTGGAAAGTTCTGTAAGTTGTGTAATCAGGCAAAAGAGGCAATGCAGAAAGTAGTATGGGACTACTTCCCTTTGCTTACAGTGGTGGCAGTGACAGTATGGGGCCAGAGACACAGCCTGGGGTATGGCTGGGGTATGGCTTTGACTCCTTGGAAGCCGCACAGATGCTGGGGCAATGGGTGGGGGGCAGCGTTTGTCTAGCATTCGTTGGCATGGATTTGATCTCCATCTCAGCAAAAATAATATAACAAGATAATTAATGTATGAAGACATTATGTATGAAGAAAATATGTATGTATATTGCTAGAAGAATCTTTCTCCCTCTCTCTTGCCACACCCACAAAATTGAATTTCTCTTTAAACAATGATATATTAGCTTATTTAAATTAAGCCCATGAGGGCTATTTGGGAGATGAAGACAGCTATATTTTTTTCTCACCAGTTTATTTCTAGTTTGTAACACACCATGCTAGGTACCAAACTTATGTTTGAGTGAAAAAAAAAAAAAAAAAAAAAACTTGAATGAGCCAGTGCATGGACTCGTAGCATTTTGCATCCCTTTGCTTCTACTGGGCTTCCTGTCACTAAGCCTTCGATTTCCTTCTCCGGTTTATCTGTGTCATTTCCCAGGTGGCCTGCTCAGTCTTGTGACCGCAGCACCCACGTCTGTGATGATGACATCAGCTCCATTCCTGCCAGCCCGCGTGTCTCTCCAGAACTTCAGATTGTCATTCATAATTGTATGCTATTATCACATGAATATCTACAGTTAATCTGTTTAACTTGCTCTTGTGCCTTGAATCTGAAATGTCCCCCTGAAGCCTCGGGTATTTGGATGTTTTAGATTACTGATGAATTTCATCAGTGCTGTTGGGTCTCATCAGGAGGAGCAGAGTACAGGTGTGTGGTAGATGAGACTACAGGCATGTGGCCTGGAAGGATATAAACTCCTACCCCGGCTTCTTCTGGGTGGACCCTTCCTTCCACTGCCAGGCACCCATGCGTGCACTGAGACCTTCTAAAACTGAGAGCTGAAATAGATCTTTTCTCCCTTAAGTTGCAGAGGTTAGGTACTGTGTCCCAGCAATTAGAAAATAGATAATACACTTAACCATGGTTAAACTACTGATTTTTTTTTCAAACATCCTCACAGGCTCATCAACACTAAATGTATTAAAGACGGCAGCTGAGTAACACAGGTGTGCAATGGCTCCTCATGAACTCACTTAAAAAGTTGAGCATATAATTAAAAAAAAAAAACACCTGCCAGTTCAATTGAGCTAGGAAAGGAAGGAGCACCCCAATAATGGAAAGGAGGCCACAGAAAGGTCAAAATCCTGAAGACATTCCAGAAGTAGAGGAAGACAGCAGCCTGGGAAGCTGCCCCAGTACCCCAGGGCCTGCAGCAGCCACAAACGAAGGAAGGCCCAGAGCCCAGAACCTCTGTCTGTGGTAAGTGCGGATCCAAGAGAAGTAGGAATTGACAGCTGCTGGCAGCCGTAGGCTCTGAAAGCTACTGCGCTGCGAACACACTGCAAGCTTTCCCTAGAAAAGGCCTCCCAGAGCTTAGGTCAGAAGTAGCGCTCGGCAGCCATGGAGGGCAGCGACGCAGGCAGGAGTCGTTTAAATAAAACAAGAAGAGCCTGAGCCTGAACTGTTTAGAGTTAAGGAGGGGTCGGAAGAGCACATCAGGGTTTCCGGGGTCACTCTTAACCCCTACAAGGAACTGGCATAGGAGACAGTTGCAGAGAGGAGAAAAAGGTCACGGACCTCTTTGCTTTCTGCCTGAGTGTTGGGAGAGAAAAGGGGATTCTAACTCAGTCACTGGGTTGCTGTTACGGCAGCAGCCAGCCGGCTGGTTTTCCTCTACTCTTACCCAGCCAATAGGGTGAAGCGGTGCTGGGGAAAGCCCTGCCACTGGGCCACACCTAGAAGGTGCTTGCCCTGGGCCTTTGTCCAGCGCAGTTCTGCAGAAGGGCTGGGTTTCAGCCCACAGCAGCAGGATGGTGCGTCCACCACGGTCCCACAAGGAAGAGGCCCCAGCCCTGCAGTATCCCACACTACCAGCTCTCCTGGGGTCTGGCTGGATCAATTCGCTAATGCCCGCTCACTCCCTTTACCTCATTTGGTTTTGATGTGTGTGTGTGTGTGTGTGTGTGTGTGTGTGTGTGTGTGTGTGTGTGCGTGTGTGTGTGTGTGTGTGCGTGTGTGTGTGTGTGTGTTGTGTGTGTGTGCGTGTGTGTGTGTGTGCTTAAATGATAATTTCAGCCTCATGTGTCTCCCTGCCTAGAACGTGTATATGGTTTTTAGTTAACTATAGTCAGAGGCATATCTAGACTTTTAAAAAACCATCGCCAAGTAACTTCTTTATATATATCATAGGTCCCTACGTATGAAGACCTTTGGGATGACTTTTTGAGTAAGTTCGGCCATTGCACAAGACTTTCCTCCTGCCGCTCTGATCCATCATAAAAAAGCAAACAAGTTTTGGCAGGCTTTGAGGCCTAATGCTTGTAAGCAGCTGTACACCGTGGGTCAGGACAGTCAGTTTTCTCTGGTTAGAACAGCAACAGGACTGGCCAGTGTCGCCTGATCCAGGGCAGATTTCTGCATGGCTGCCAACACCTGGACCGGTTGTGACAGAATCTGAGGCAAAATGCTTAGGTAGCTTTGACCCCAGGAAGGATGCGACAAGCTGCGCGAGCCCTCTATCTGGGAAAGTCGGGGCAGCGCAGCCATTAAAAGGAGGAACAAGGCTGGGGGAGTAGCTCAGTGGTTAAAATGCTTGACTAGCAGCGCAAGGCTCTGAGTTTGATCCCCAGCACCAGTACTAGATGGGCGTGGTGGTGCACACCCACAATCCCAGCACTCAGGAGGCTGAGGCAGGAGTTTTGCTGTGGGTTTAAGGCCAGCCTGGGCTCCATAGTGAGTTCGGGACCAGCCTGGACTCAGCATCAATAATAAATTAATTCATTCATTAATTAAGTTAAAAAAGGATGGACATACATCTGATTGTGAGCACAGGATTTAACACAAGGATTCCTATGTCCTCTCTCCAAAAGCATACAAGGGAGATTCTGCAGAGACAACAGCACATCTCACTAGATTACAGGCAACTCGATGTCTTTCCCTAAAATGTCAATTTCAAGTTGTATTTTACAAAACTGGGACAGTTTTAACAGAAAAATATTTAATGTTGATTTTCTCGGTACTTCCCTAAATCTAAATTAAACGGAGAAAGGACATGACCTCAAGCTCAGAAGGAAAATGAGCTAAAATCCCATCTACCAACCCGCAGCTGTGTGTCGCCACCTGCCTCCATCAGGCTACCCACTGGTTTAACCCTAGGGTGCTAAAGTAACTAGAGCATCACAAAAATAGCTGTTACGACTTACACAAAAATAAAAATCATGATTAATATTCCCCAGGGAAAATTCTAGCTGGCTTGTCTATTTATAGTTATAAAATTAAAACTAAGAAGAACGTTGTAATTTAACATGACTAATGCACCTCAAAAGTGCATTCTCATGATGTAACTGTTTTGTATCACACGTGTTTTTTTCCATCTGCCTGCTACTCTCTGTCTATAAGAACTGACTAAGGTGTCTGTAACTGCTCCAGTAAAAGAAAAAATTAGCTCATATCAACTTTTTCTAATATTTTCCCCTTTACAAATTTGGCTTTATTAAGACTTTCACAAAAAGAAAAAAAATTAGTATATATTTGCCTCATTTATATCATTACAATTCCAGGCCTGGTGCTGCAGGCCTGCAATCTCAGTACTCTGAGAGGCTGAAGCAGGAGGATCACAAGTTTGAGCCCTTCCCTGGAAAACAAGAGATCCCGACAACAATAAAACCAATAATAAAAAGAGAGAGAGAGAGAGAGAGAGAGAGAGAGAGAGAGAGAGAGAGAGAGAGAGGAGGCTGGAGATAGAGCTCAGGATTAAAACTGCTGGGACCAAATTTACGTAAAACTTGCAAATAAACACCTCAAACTTTGGTAACATAAACGTTACATGATTCACTTTTGGCTACACTTAACCTCCATTCTACTTACTTGACTTCCGAATGAGTGGACTTGCCCAAACACGTTTTGTTCACATGGCTAAACAGTGAGCTAATTTAAGTTTGTTGGTAAAATAAAAGTAAGTGTGTCTTTAAGTTGCTAACGTGCCTTTTGCTTAGGTTATTAGATGACCAGGATAATTATCTTTGCTCAAAATATAAGATGCAATGTTCACTGCTTTCTACATGTCAAGTGTAAAGACTCTTCCTTTTTTTGGTTAAAGCATACATATAAAACAGAACTTAAAATGTTAACTATGATAGTCTAATATCATAAATGATCTATCATAAATCATCATTAAATTAGGGCTGGAATGTAGCTCAGAAGTTAGAAGCCTGCCAAGTACAAGGCCCTGGGTTTTACTTCCCAGTACCACATAAGCAAGGGGAGGCAGCACGTGGCTATAATCCTGCCACTCAGGAGGCTGAGCAGGAAGAGGATTGCCCAAAGTTCAAGTTCAGCCTAGGCTAAAGAGTGAGTTCAGGACCAGCCTGGACTATAGAGTGAGACCTTGCCTCAAAAAATAATAATTATTATTATTAAGCAAATAAAACAAAATTAACGCTTATAAATATTTATAACACGTGAATCATCAGTTGCTAAATTTGAGTATTCTTGGCTTCTTAAACTTTATCAAATGTGTTTTCATGTAAGTATAAAAGTCTTACTGTGCCCTACTGTAATAAATGTTATTAAAACCTTTATGATATACAATGAAGCTAGCTATAATTAAGGGATTATATAGTTTTCAAAACTCAAAAATATAGCATAGTTATCCAGAATTAAATTTTAATCATCTCTCTATAGTAAGATTTCTTGATGTTGATCTGCTTTTTGCAAAAATTTACAAAACCTGGCCTCCTCAAGAAACAAAGTTTTTGTTAGGCTTTGATTACTCAAATATAAAAAACCCTGAGTTTTAAGGAAGTTAAGCTTTATGTAAGTATTGACTTGTTGTAAATATTTTTATTGGTCAGTGTATAACCTTAGTTATTAATTATAAATGTAGGTTATTAGAGTCAATGTTATATCTGAGACTAAAGATATTGTGTGTGTGTGTCTAAGAGTCAGATATTTCATCTGAGCTTTATTGAAATGTAAAACATTTAAAAACATATAAAAGTATATTACATACAAGCTATTCAATACGAGCTCTCTTCTATACCATGTATGCACATAAATCACCTAGATCTTAACACATAAAATAATAGGCCATCTATCTATTGAAAACAGTTTAGACTATACAGCATTTTACAATTTAAAAATTATTTTCAGATTCATTATTTCCATTACTTTTGAACATAAGACAATTTAATACTAAGCATTGATATGTTGATTCTGTTTCTGTCCTCAAATGTGTAAGATGAGACCTGGAGACACGCTGGAAACCCTGCAAAAGCCTCACCTCCGCAGGAACGCGTGATCTTCCAGACACTGCCCCCTTGTGGCCTGTAATATAGCAACACCTGGGGCTTTGAGCGTCGTTTGTGGGCCTCCAAGGGCTATCGGGGTTTTAGCTCTGGTAATTACTGTGTTTTCATTTACACAAACTCTGGTCCCAGCAGAAGACTCTAGATAACACGGGAAGGTGTTCAACATGACTCAAAGAGGAAATTTTTTAATTATTGTGTCATCTTGTAAGTTTCTTTTTTTTTTTTTTTTTTGGTTTTCCATCATAATACACTTAACATTGATACAGCAAAATGAGTATAAATTAATTAAACAATAAACATTCATTAGTAAACAAAAGAAAATGTATTTCTTACTGATTGAAATTTGATGACTTGGTTCTAGAGTTACATTTCTCAAAATTATTTGATCCTGTTAGATGGAATATTTTAAGCAATGAAATAATACATTTAATTTTGTTCAAGATATACAAATATTTCCCCTGTGTGCTAACTTCGAGATAAAAAGAAAATTGTACCAAAATTTATTTTCTTAATAACACATAAAAGAATTTATTTGTTTAGGAAAAAAAGGAAAGTTTAGTAACATCAAAAAACACCTGAAGCTTTTGCTGATATTAAAAACTGAAGACAGTAGCACTGATGGATTTTTTTCCCATTTTTTTAGGTAATAGATATGTAGACAAGGATTAACCAGGAATTATGCATGTGAATTAGTGCTCAGGTTAAAGATCATGTGCTCTGGGGTCATATGATTTGATAGTGATTGCCCAAGTTTCTCAGATTAGGTGCATTATTTTCTTAAACACTAACTGTATACTAGACTGAAAATAATATATGTCATTTACATCACAATAACATATTGTTTACAGTATTCATGAAAAATTATCATTTGCAGTTTTCATAGGACACTTATTGACGTAGCATAGTGTCTCCAGTCTTGAACTTTGCAAATACTTTAACAATGGCAGCAGTTTGCTCAAATTCAAAAAAGAATCTTTTTAAGTGCTCTGTAGTCCAGGCTGGTCCTATACTCACTATGTAGTCTGGGTTGGCCTGAGACTCATGACAATCCTCTTGTCTCAGCCTCCCAAGTGCTGGGATTATGGGTGGGCCTAGCTCATGTAGTGCTAGGGCGTCATACCCAAGGCCTTGTACTCGCTAGCTAGGCAAGCACTGTAACTACTGGGTTATTCCTCCAGCCCACAGAATGAATTCATGCATGACAGTCTTATTCTGATCATGCAGCTTTATTATTACAGCAGTCTTATTATCATTCATTCTTACTACAGGTCTCAGCAGCACACAGTTTATTTCTGGTTTGTTTTTGTTTTCTTTTTTTCTGGTTGGACAGTATTAGTAAAATCGTAACTAGCACTTAGCAAAAAGTCTTCGGGGCTTCTGCTAAAAGTTATGTGAATTGTGCAGCACACAACTTAAGGCACCTGCCACAGCCCTGTGTCAGGTAGCACTAACAGCTGTATGATTTGTTTTGCTTTTTGTTCTTGTTTTCATCAGCTGATTTTTCAAGTACAGCACACTTTCTATTAAAATTTATGTTAAATTTACCTCAATAGTCAAAAAAGGACACAGATTTCACCTATCAAATGCCTATTCTTTCATAACCCATTTGAGGCCAAGATCTCTTCTGCTAGGACCCTGTCCTAGTTCCTTATTCGTTGCTGGGACAGAACACCCAACAGCCACAGCTGAAAGGAGAAAAGGGTTATCTGAGCTCACCCTTTCAGAAAGTCTCACACAGTCTGTGCATTTGTGGCCAGCGATGGTGGAAGCACCCGGCAGAGTTCTAGTAGAAAAAAAACCCTTCAGGGCATGGCAGAGAGCCAAGTAGGAGAGGAAAGAGTTGATATTTGCAGACTAAGGGGAAGGCCAGACCTTGCCTGAGAAGAAGCCATAGCAGTGGTTTTTTATTCCTTTCATCTAGTTCAAGTTGCCCATTGGACCATTCACATCCAGGTTGGTTTCTTTTCTCCTTTCCTGGCCCACAAGTCAATCACACACACCTGAAAACTTGGCCCCAGGAACTTCCTAATCTCAACAAGTTCACACACTTCCACTAGGTCAAGCCCCAGGCATTGGCCCCTTCCAGCCAGGGCCCACCTCCCAACAGCAGCCGGTTCCACAAGGTATACCACTTCACCCAATCCACGTCCATGAGGTGTTTGTTGAACATGCCAGAGCCAAACCACAACAAACACTCCTAATGGATGACATTCACGTGCGGGACACATTGCCGCGTAAGCCCACACACTTGAGTGGCCCTGGTTGCGTTACCCCAAGCTGTGAATTGGGTGTGGTTTCCGGAGCGCTGACTGTAAACTCCGTGCCTTTGTCTCCCACTGACCTGGTGGCTACCGCCATGTCTCAGTACTGAGGTTGAGGACCACGTCCCAGGGGATAAGCCGGGGTTTTGTTATTACAGTAGCCCACTGCTGGTTTGGGAAGGAAAAATGCTTTGAGAGTACGTTCCCAGACGTAACAGGACATTTGTCCTGTTAAATAGAACAGGGAAAGAAATCACAAAGGACAGCCCGCAATACCAGTGCCTCCTGTTATGCCGGCCATCAACTGTTTAGATTTTGTTGGTTCTGGTTCTTGTCTGAAGAAGGAAGGACACGGTCACATGGACACTGCCTCAAGGGGGCTTATTTTTGTGGCTTTTAGACTAAAATCCGAGAATTCCAAATACCCCTGTGTTTTGTCCTGGAGCATGAGGTTGTCCCAGTAAGAAAGGTCTGGGAAGAAGGGGGAAAACTGGGGGACAGTGGTGACTGCAGCAGCAGCACGGGAGTTGGGTCACCTTCACGTTGGAACCGCTCCCTTGCCAGTCTACCCTGGGTCTTTCTCTTCACAGCCTTCTTAATGCCGCAGGCTCTGAGCCTAAGAGACCATTTCCCACGTGATTGGCACATTGCAGGGATTTGCTAGAAGAGTCCTGGACAGGAGGGGCTCCCGCTGGGGAACTGACGAACAACAGTGAGTACGGGGAACAAGGACAGGCACGATTTATTGCTGTGCGCTGATAAGCCTTCGGGAAGCAGATTTTTCTCTTGCACTCAGATATTCCTGACCCGGGACCAGGGCCAAGGCCCCAGGAGGAGCCCATCCCCGGCAAAGCGAGCTCAGGAGGAGAGGGAGGAAGGTGGGTGAGAGCAGGACAGGGAGGACAGATACGAATCCAAGGCTGGACCTTGGCTGCGGCTCTTTGGTTCCTCAAAGGTCAAAGGTCAGCTGCAGCCCCCAGAGCTGGAGCAGCCAGAGGACTCCTCCCAACAGCTGGAACGCTGGGGTGGGCGCACGCAGAATCGGGGAAATCGGCAGAATGTTACGGAGACCCGGCAGGCGGGGGGGACAGCAGCTGGAGGCTGGAGCGGGGCCGGCCGGGGGGCACGCACCAGAGGTCGGAGAGGCCTGGGAGGGGCACTGCGGCGGGCTTAGGGGGGAGCATTTCTCAGGGAGTTGGCACTTCTGCTGGTTTTGTCGGCAGGACATCTTGGAGAGAGTTCAGGCGGCCTAAAAATCAATACAAGTATTTTGAAAGACCTGTGAAGATAGATTTTGTTTAAATTAGTATTTTTCTAGACAGGCTGAAATTCTGCAATTCTATCTGTGGCTCCAGGATCTCATTGGATCCAAGTGGCCCTGATTTTCTGGTGCAGGAGACTCCAGTGAGCGGTAAGTTAAAACCTGGTAATGCATTGTCCCTACTGGTCTGTTCCTCCACAACTCCTGACCTCAAAAGCAGCAGCTGAGGGCACTAAGCAGGTAGCAGGTTCCTAAGTTGTTTCCTACCATCTCCTTAAACGTACGCATTCATCACACTTGCAGCCTTAGTCCCCGTGATACCACCTCTCTTCACCCGCGTCCCGTGCTCCGCCTTAGTCCGACCCTTCAGCCCCACATAGCTGTCTGCCTGCTGCCCTACAGACCAGTGCCCCACCTCTAGGACTCCCCATTGTCCAAATCGCCTTTTAATATTTGCTCTTTCCAGCACAGCGATTTTTAAATCAACTTGGTGAGTTCTATGAGGCTCATCTTCCCAACCTGCCGTCAGATCAGTATGATCACTTACCTTGCCCTCCTGGCCTTGGGCAGGTGTAACGGACCCGGGCAGACCCTCTGAACAGAAACCCTTTATAAACTGCACCAGCATGAGGAAATGAGCCACGGGTGGTGTGAGACTGTTCACTAGCCAGGTGATGGTGATGATGGCTTCGCACATGACAGTGGCTCAGCTATTCTGCCCTTTTGTGACAAGATCTGAGCACATCTCTTCCTCCATAAACCCTGCTAGTATTTCCATAGAGATAAGATGATAGTAGTTTACGCGGGTATTTACAGTAGCTCAGGTTAAGGGGGTGAAATTAAGGTTTTGGGAGGAATCCCAAGCATGACTTGGCTGCGAAGTGGACGCCACAGATTCTGGGCCTGCGCGAGGTGTGTAGGTAGGGGTTTCTGTAGCTTTCATCAACAAGTTCAGAACCAGGAATCTAAGCAGTCTCATTAGTGAGGGCTCGGAGTACTTGACTGAGACACCAATATGCCTAAAATATTGACCAATGATGTGGCATTACAAACAGACCCCGCTGGAAGGGGTTTTAGGATACAGTTTCCATTCAGAACATAGGTCAGGAAACTGATAGCCAGGGAGGGGCAAGGAGATGCCCAGAGTTGTGCAGAGCCTGTGTAACAAATCATCCCTTAACTCCCGCTACCCCGGCCCCAGGGTCACACCTGGGTTCACAGGCCCTTCTTTTCACCTTGCTTGCATGCACCCACCGGCGTCTACCTCCTTCCAGTCCTCCAGCTCCGTTCGTTCTCCATGCCATGCCATGCCCGTCGGCTTTCCGCAGCCCATCCTTACAGCACTGTTTTGCCAACATCGTGAACCTCCCTGCCCTTGTCTTGTCAATGCGCTTTACTGAAAAACTTCAACCATGGTGGAATCGTCCCTCCTGCTGTGCTTCATTGCTATACAGTGAAAAACAGAACTGAAAGAAGGTATTTTGGCCTGGCATCTGAACGTTACAGCTATCTACTTTGGTTGGGCTCAAACCATGGCTTGGCAGTCCTCAGGCGTTTCCCTGGGTTCGCTGGGCACATACAGCATGCCTTGGCTCCCCTCTTAAGCCTTGAACTCACAGGGGTCCTCCTGTCTCAGGCTCTCAGGTGCCGAGTTACTGGCACGCACATCCCCACCCAGCTATCGTGGGGTTGTAAAGAGGGGGGACTCAGGGTCCTGCCCTTGTGAGGCAAGCCCTCTAACCACTCTGGTATTCCTCCACATCTTTTTCTTCTTTCACTCTTGAGAGGAAGAGAGTGTCCTGGGAGACCAGGTAGCAGCAGGCACTCAGGGCACAGGTGTGAGACGTTTCGCTCAAGATGGAGCCACTGGCGCTTGTGTGGAGCTACAGCTTAGTTAGCAGCGATGGAGCTTTGCCAGGAGCTTGGCTCCGGCCTTGGCGCTGCTACTCCTCAGAGTTTCAGAGGAGACTCTACCACATAATCCTGAGCGTGGCTTCAAGTCTGTATTTCCACTCGTGAATGTCAGACCTCCATCCAGCTACCTGTCAGCCCAGATACTGCCTTTCCTGGTTTATTCTTTTCCCTAAACATATTTTAGCTAGAAGGAGGAGGACGTACCAACGAGGTGAAGTGGGGAGAGATGACGGTTGGCATGTGAGGATGTGAACTATTTGAAGGTAAGCGGCACTGCCAGGGAAGAGCTACATATAACATACACCGTAGTTCACTCACTTTATTCACTGATCTGTGTGATTCTTGTCTGATTATGTTTCTCCAGACTGGGAATGAGAGCTGTTGAAGGCTGTCTCTGTAAATAGGGGCACCCACCCAGAGATGAACCTCATTGGAATATTGCACGTCATTTAAAAAGTTTGGGAAACATCATTTTTTTGTATTGGCCTCATACCACGGATGTATTACCGACCAAGTAATGAAAAATGTATTCCAACAAAACTTGCTTGGACAAGTAACTTTGTAAACATCATTTTAGGGGTAGTAGTTTGTTGAGTTGCCTGCTATGGGCAGGGTCTTGTGAATTCGAAAAAGATTAATGTATTTCCTTGTCCTTAGGGAATTGTATAAGAGGAAGGGAATTAAAATTAATTCTCCACCTTTAACACATCACACATGCAATTTGCATTGTTGCACAATATCGCACAATATCTCCATGA
The DNA here is from genome assembly GCA_004027205.1 of Ctenodactylus gundi. NCBI lineage: Eukaryota > Metazoa > Chordata > Mammalia > Rodentia > Ctenodactylidae > Ctenodactylus > Ctenodactylus gundi. Next base: position 20,171 of record PVKB01007432.1, on the reverse strand, counting down.
ATTTATTTATATTAGCCCTTATTAATGGCACAGAATATTGGTTTATTGTGACATTTCACACACACGTAGCACACATGGATCGTGACCATATCCCCAGGGCCCTCGGTTGCTCTCCCATCTCCCCACTCGATCCTCCCCTCTCCTCTAATAGTTCCTTTTCTACTTGTTTTGGCACCCCCCGCCCCAGCTTCCACCTACAAGAAACATAAAGCCCACGCGTCCTTCTAAGTCTGGTTTACTTTGCTCACCGTGTTGATTTTGGTTTCTGTCCATCCGTCTTCCTGAAGATGACACAATTTCATTCTTCTTTGTGGTTAAATAGTACTTTGTTGTTTAGATGTGAAACATTTTTAATCCATCTATTGATTGACGGGCACCGAGGCTGATTCTATAACTTGGCTATTGTGAATTGTGCTGCAGTAAACACGGGTATGCATGTATCTCTGTAGTGAGCTGGCTTTGATTCCTTGGTATTTGTACTAAGAAGTGGCATAGTTGGAATGCATGGTCATGCTGGCTTTAGTTTTTTTTTTTTTTTTTTTTTTTTGAGAAACGTTCGTGCTTCATGTTGGCTGTACTAATTTACATTCCCACCAACAGAGTATAAAGCTATTTATTGTTAATCCCACTGGATAGATTTAAAAATGTCTGAAGCTCAAATACATGAAATAAATTAATCCTGATTCAAGTGCCCATGACCTGATCTCCAGACACACGCTCCCCCAGCTGGCACGCCATGTGAAGAAATGAAGTCAGAGCAGCACAGACATTAAGTTGAAGGGACTAGAGGAATGGCACAGCAGTTAAAGCGCTGGCCTTGCAAGTGTAAGTCCCCGAGTTCAATTCCCTAGCACCACATAAAGCTGGGCATGGTGGCGCATGCCTGTAATCTAGTGCTTGGGAGGTGAGGCAGGCAGGTTGTCCTGAATCCAAGGCCAGCCTGGGCTGCACCAGTGAGTTCAGGGCCAGCCTGATCTACAGAGCAAGGCCCTGTCTTAGAAGAGGAAGACAAAGACGAAGAAGAAGGAGGAGGAGGAGGAGGAGAATGGGAAGGAAGAAAGAAAGGAAGGAAGGAAGGAAAAAAGAAAGAAACAAAAAAGGAAGGAAGGAAGACATGGGCGATTAAGCTCAGGACTTTGCACTGAGCTACATCCCGTATCTTTTTAATTTTGAAACAGGGTCTCATTGAGCCTGGGCAGTCTGGGTTTGCCCCTGTGATCCTTCTGCCTCATTTGGAGTTGTAGGCACGTGCTACCAGGCCTAGCTAAGAAATGACCTTGAGAACTGCATTGTAGGTAGAGGAAGAGGAGCTCGCATAGCGGAGGAGGAGGAGTCCATGTATAAGCAGAGAAATAGGAGTGGGCTTGCTGTGTTCTGGAAACAGGGAATGGCCATAAGAATGATAGTTGGACTGAATGGAAGGGCAGGAGAGCAACAAACACAAGAACCTTACTCGCTGGATGTGTGACTAGAGCCTATAGACTCATGGCTTCTAATTGTGTTCTGTTGCCAAAGATGTTCAGGTGTCACCTCTTCCAAGAGCCATCTCCAGATAGCAGAAGTTGCTATCTTTGGATGCTCCCAGCATCCCCTCCGTTCCTCCACCCTGGCCTGTTGCATCAGATCCACATCTTTACATGGTATAGAAGCTAGAGGAGTATTGGTTTTTCCACGTTTTTTCATTAGTGCAGATTGGCTATATAAAATTTATGGTAGCAAAAAACTTGACCAATGTCAGGTTGAGAATTTTAATTCTTTTACTCCCATTATCCAGCTTATAGGAAGTTTTTATAAATTGGAGTCCACTTGCCAATACAATGAATTCTTAGTTCTTGCCCAGCTGTACTGCCTAGGAGACGGAGCCCCAGCAAAAAAGCAATCTGGTCCCTGTGCCTAACCCTTATGCAACCAGAGCATCATATATCTACCTGTTTTATGTATGTGTATATGTGTATATATATTTTAGAATGAGCACCAAGGGTTATGTGGCCTCACTGCCTTGATTTGGGTCATTAAGAATCTGAAGGCAGTGGGCAGGTTTATTTGAGAATCAGAAGATGATCGGAGGGTCTTTGCTCAGCCAGGGCCTGGCTGGGCACAGCTGGAGCACTCCTGGAGTCTACTGTCATCTGCTCGTGTACCTCCTCACCACCTGCATGCGTGAGAATTCAAGAATGTTATGACTCCTGTCCAGGTTGGGTGTGCTCTTAATAGAAGGGTGAGGTACCAGCCAGGCCAGGGTTGGCATGCAGGAGATTGTTATCAAGCCAATCCCTAAGTCATGAAAAGAGAAAACACAATCATCCTTTTGCCTGGGCAGTTAGCGCTTGAACTAGGCTAGGAGAACAGAAGGCATGTACGCTTCACCTTGGCAAATAGTTCTGGGGAGAGATTTGTGGCTGTCCCAGGAAATGGGAGTCGCACCAGGCTCACTGAGGAAGGGTACCACTTGTGCTTCTCTAGGGAGTAGGGCACAAAGCATGACCAGGCACAGTGTCCTGGGGCAGGACTTCTGACACATTCCCATTTCCTTTATGAAGAAGACACAAAAGCATCACTCTGCGCTGACCGTACTCGGTTAGTTAGAAACGGGTTCATTGGGAATAACACAGTGGTTAAAAAAATAGTGTGAGAAAAAAAATCACAGTGCCGGTACTCAGTGGGTGTTTTGTAAATCACAGTTGCAATTATAGACATGATTAGCTGGATGTGGTGTCACACACCTGTAACCCCAGAACTCAGGAGGCTGAGGTAGGAAGATTGCTGTGAGTTCAAGGCGAGCTGGGCTACACAGTGAGTTCACGACCAGCCTGGAGTATGGAGCAATACTCTGTCTCAAAAACAACTAGACACACTATTAGTTATTACAATTCTAAGCGCTGTCTATCTGCGGAGTCCTACTCTTGGAGGATTGGAGACTGTGCACCGTTGTCATGTCTATCAACATATACCTCTGTTTCTCTATCTCCAATTGCAGAGAATTCCTTTGGAAAGATGTAGTAGGGCCTTCCTTTGAGCACAGCCCTTAATCCTAATACTGACCAGCTGTGGAATACTAGCCTCCTCTTGGGAGACTCAGTCACTTTGCTGATGAAACCATGGTTGCTGTTTTTATTCTGATGTATAAGATAATTATGAAAGCTTATGTTTTGAGGCAGCTGAAGATCCTATTCGTGTCACAGGCTACATATGAGTCCTTGTTTCATTGATAATTGAAATTAAAGCTGAGGCAACAGCACAAATTTATAAGCAATAGCTTTAATTGGGAAGTAAGATTAAAAGTAAGAAGGATCATGGGCTTGAGAATAAGAGAAGGTGAAGGGGGCACAGTTCTGACAAAGATCACGTTGGCCTATTAATAACGAAGAGGCACGAGCTCAGGATTGTTAAAGTGGGCTAATGTCTGGTTAATATTTACCTCTGATTAATTGTGTTTGATTTGGTAGCTCCAGAGAAGTCTTTATAGCTTCCGGGAATCAATTTTGTTTCACATGTCTGATTGTTCCTGCCTGGAAGGAAGGCAGTCTCTGGCTTGTGTAGGTTCTGTTGGAAATAAAGGTGATGGCAGGTTTAGGACAATGACCTGGGTCTTGGGGGCTACTGGACCTCCATGATTGAGACAGTAGCTAAACGTTCCATCAGGAACCCATGGTTACAAATGTCCCCATCCCACAATGCCTCCTCTGCTGAGGATAAGCTGGCTTATCTTTTCCCTCCAGTCAAAGATCCTCAAAAATGTATTTCTGAATCTTAAAAAAAGAAGATTCCAGGGCATACAATAGCAAAGTTCTTTCATGCCTTTGTAATCCGATCCTTTTTCTGTGGATGTTAAGGGTGGATTCCTCCCACCCACGTGAGCAGAACAAATCTCCAGTCCCATCACCCACCCACTGAGAGATTGCTGCACTGATACTAGCTCTGGTTGGTCACAAATTCTTGTTAATGATGTCACCATTGTTCTCTCTGGCTCGCCAAAAGCAGATGACCTGGCTCCCTGGTATCTTCCTCTGTAATTAACTTATCTTCAGAGAAACATAAAGAAGGTACATTCTTTTTCCCACCCCTCCTTAGCCTACGCCTGTTTCCAGTTGAAAAGCAGTATTCCCTTGATTGAGGAAAGCCAGCATAACACACTGTAAGACGATGGGCAGGCACTAAGAAGCCCGAGGCATGCCACTTGGACTTTGTGAGACTGTACCCTCGTCTGTGACACTCGGACCCTTTCTTTTTGTCATCCTGAGCCTGAAGTTCTAAGTCACTCATACCATCAGAGAAGATAGTCACACGAAGGGAGTCCTTCATACTCCTCTACATTTGCCCTGCGTTCTAAACTTTAATTTTCTTCTCTTAACAGCACTGCATGCAACTTGAAGACATTGCGTAAGGAAAAATTGAAATATTGGAGAGTTTTGGAGCAAGTGCTTGTCGTCAGTGCCTAAATTCCAGAGCGATAGGGCCCACAGGTAATCCACATTACAAGAAAGCTGTCCTTCCACACTTAACTCTGGGACTGACATAGCAGACATTTGAATCTGGCTGTATTGTGAGCCACACGAGAAGTGCTTTTCCCCCCCACTATTTTTATTAATATATAAATGTAATACATAGTATTTACAACGAATTTGGGTATTTTGTACACATATGTATCATATCAACTTTACAATGCCTTCCCATATTCTACCCTCCCACCCCCTCCCTATCCCTTCCCCCAACTCCGGCTATCACTTCATGTGGTTCCAAAGAATGGAAATGCAAATCACTGGTCCCTAACTGAGACCTAATGAATCATAATGCCCAAGGAGGAAGTTTTAAACATTTGCTTTGCTTAACTATTTCCTGCATGATTGTTCCTAATTTGAGACAAATTTTCATTCTCATTGGAGATGTGTTCATTCAGACACAAAAGAAAGAGTGAAAACAACACCTGAAAAATATAGTTTATATTGTGGGTACACACTAAAGGTATGATGAGTGCATGAGTTAATTTTAAATTGAGTAGTTCATTTGGCTTGTCTTCATTTCCCAAAGGAGAAGAGAAATTCCGTAAAAGTAATTTACTCAGTTCAAAACGTTTAAATAGGGAAGAATCACGGCTAAACCTAAGCCCAACTGATTGTCAACCCAGTGTCATGATTGGGCATTAGCAGAGGAGCACAGGGCACACAAAGCAAATCCATGTTAGCACTGTTCCCTTGAGAGTATCACACAGTGCCAATCTCTTGTCTACACTGAGATCACTTAGCTTCAAATCCAGGCTCTGGCACCTGTCAGTTGTGCAATTTTGGGCTTCTCGGTTAATCTCTCTGCCTTAGCAGCTGATGTGTGAAATAATGATGACAGGTGCATTTCCCAGAACTTCTCTGAGAATGAGTACTGGGTATTCATTAAGCTCTCTGTAAGTATAGATGTAGATGACAGCTATTTTTTGCTGTTATTGTCACTAATGCATTATAGGTTAGAATTAAGAGACCACCATATGCCAATCAAGGTAAGGTTTTTTTTTTTTTTTTTTTTTTTTTTGCCAAGATGTTATTACGACAGCAGTCGAACTGTCCCTGGACTCTGGGTGTATCATCAGAGAGCATCCTTGAGCAAGTTTTACACGAAGATTATATAGAGGATGTCAGACCATTACAGATATTATACATAGTGACCAATCATAACCAGACACCTAGCCTTCACTCTTGGCTGGCTGTCGTGTTACTATACAGCAGCCCATTACAACCTGGCATTTAGTTGTTGCCTTTGGTGGGCTGCATTTGACTCCCGGCACGCTGTACCTGACGTCAAATACCGATTCTCATGAAATACGTGACTCTCAGCAGGTTGCCATGGAGCCAAGGGGGGGAGAAGAGGTTCAGCCCCTGCACTTACCATAATGAGACTCCAGAGACATCCCGATAAGTGCGCGAGCAAGGCTCCTAGGTGAGGTGGGCAGGGTCTCACAAGATGAGCTGACTCAGAAAGTAAATTTTAACTTGCACAGTAAACTCTAACTCAAGCAGCGATCACATTATGAATAGCGTAATCACCACACAATGGAGTCACTTAGCACGTTGGCAGTCTGAGTTACATCATTTCATAACCTGGTTACAGAAAGTTAACACCAATGTGAGGTTACAGAAAATTATAAAATCACAAAAGTGTACCTAATGTTGGATTTTTAGCACACTGTCACAAATATTACTATCACTTGTCTCATTTGGTGTCCCTCAAAGATGAGAACTTTTTTCTTTAAAGATTGAAGAGCACCTGTGCATGTCAGGAGAACATGTCAGTGACTATATAAAATGTGTTTCACAACATTATCCCACCCCTCTCATAGGTCTGCTACAAGTGCCTATGGAAAAAACCCTCAGTAGTCATGCTTTGGTTGTGGCTGTAGCTGTGATGGTGGAAACTGAGATGGATCAGGAAGGATTCAAAGCTGATTGAAGTCACATTCAGGGAATGGTTCGCGTATGCGCAGTGAGCACAACCTCATTCAGATCTTGGTTTGTTATGATTTCTTAATATAAGAAACAAGAGCTCACTAGAGAAAGGCTGAATTTAGGTATTGGTTAGAGAATGCACACAATGAGCCCGAAGCGTCTTGTGGTGCTTCTAGAATGCCAGGAAACGCTCAGAAAGGAGCCAAAGCCATTTTGTCAGCGGGACACAGGGGCCAAATAAAGAGCTCCCAAATCTTAAACAATGTCTGTGACAACATAAATAATGTAGTTTGGGGATATAACCCAAAGTGTGATACAAATAAGTATCAGAAGTCTTGATACTTATTCTGGTAAGAGGAACAGGACAGGCAAATCTATTATAGAAAAGAATTCTAAGTAATTTATAAAGATAGTAAGCCATCAAGGTATTCTCCTTCCTTTCAAATGTGCTACTTATAAATGAATTTTGTCCTAAGAAGGAATAAGAAAAGCGATAAAAAGAGGGACTTTACAGTGGAGAAGACTGCCAGATACTATTTCAGAAGCTGATGAAAGCATCCATGGGCAGTGATGTCATGCTGTACATATCTCTATGATATGATGTGACGACAATGGAACTTACCCTCTGTGGTCTTCCTTGTAAAAGTCCATAATCCTATTATGATTGCTGTGGTTTGGATATGGCGTGTCCCCCAAAAGCCTCATGTGTTTAGATGTGGTGGGATACCTCTGGAGTTGTGTATTGTTGGGAAGTAGGGGCTGCTGGAAGGGGTGGATACCTGTGCCTGACCCAGAGGGGTAGAACACTGGCTTGACCTGGAAGGGATCAATGACTGGTTCAAGACCTGAAAATCTGAAAATGTATACACTAGTTCCACCCTTCCTCCCAAACTTGACTTCCTGCCCATGATGCTGTGAACAGTTTCTCTCCGTCTGACTTCACCATGTGCTTCGGCCATGTGCTGTGCCGTTGCTGGCTGCCTGTGCGTGGACTGAGAATTTCTGAAATTGTGAGCTAAAATAAATTTTTCCTCCCTTAAATTGTGGATGTTGGGTATTCTGTCACGGCAATGAAAAAGTAACTAACAAAGTGAATATGAGAAAAACACCAGAAAGATCCCAACTGAGAATTGTTCTATAAGATACCCAGATGGTATTCCTCAAAACTGCTAAGACCATCCAAAACAAGGACAGTCTGAGGAATTGTCAGTCAAAAGGAGCTCCTAGTGGTTGTAGCCATTGAATGTGATAATGTAGTCTCCTGAACCAGATCCAGGGACACAAAGAATTATGGTAACAAAAGTCCTGTGAATGTAAGTATACAGTAGTTACTTACTATTTGTAACTTTCATAAATACAACACTTCTAAGTTGTTTTAAACATTCCGTAGACTTCAAAACCAAGTTGCAATGAACATTTATTGAGTTTAATATTCATTAAATGGGTTTCTTATGATATGATATGCACTCCTTCACAGTCTTCCAAGGTGAGTACTTCAACTTTCCTCAGTTTCAGAGAGGAAAGAAACATACACAGGTGCAGACATTCTTGTTAGGCCAGAGAGTCATCAAGGACTTGAAGTGGGTTTCTTCTGACATCATGAGCTCAAGTGCGAAAAGTTTGGCCCCATACCCTCATATACACATACAATTTTATTTATCAATATTTATAGAAACTTAATACATGAAAGTCAAAAACCAAAAATTGCAACAGGTTAGAATATGAAAAAAAAACTTTCCCTAAATAATCTGTAAATGCATTTATGTCTTTGCTGGCTGTTAATCACATCTACTGCTTTCTCAATGTAAAATAAGAGTTTGAACTTCAAATACAAGTTAATCCTTTCTTCTCTTCTCATTTAAACAGTTTTGTAGTTGATACTATTCTCGGTTATCTGTATAATATAGCATTAAGTGCTGTAGCTGAAATTCTATTTCTTCATTCATCAAGCTGAGGTAGTATCACTTGACTTCCCATTAACATAGAACCACATGATTTCTTTCACCTCAGGGTGATTTTATTATTTTATCTGTGATATTTCTCTATGAAGAAATAAAAACAATGACTTAGTGCTCCTGTTACATCATGAAGTCTAGTATATAATAACAAAATATGGCCTGTCGGGCGTTACAAAGTGGTAGTGTGTTACCCTTGGGTTGTAGGCGAGACCAGTCTCAGAGGGAGTTGACTGTGAGGCCAGGTGGGAGAGGGTTGCATTGTTTAACTGGACTAGCAGAATCTGAGTTCACCAAGGCAGTGGGCGACCTCCAGTGAGATCGCTGGGGTCAAATTGAGTCCCTGTGCGATACCTTGCTTGACAGAAGGGGAACGGAGGTGTGGGGAGGACAGAGCGTGGTTATCCACCTTGACCTTGGGGTTCCTGAAGGCTACTTAGAGAGCTCTTTTAAGTATCACCAATATCTTGATAAATGCACATGTTCTTTGTCTGAACAATACAGCTGCTAATATTTTTAAAAAATAGGTAAAAGAATATTTAAAATGTCAAGTATATAAAGTTTCTCTGCCAAAATAAATTGTTTTGAATTTTAAAATATTAAAAATATGTAAGATTCTAACCTACATTAAAAGCATAAATTTAGATATATCCTGAAAAAAATGAGTTTTGTTGTTTCTGTGAATTATGCAAATTTTATATATTGGACACTTAAAATATGCATTTATTTTAATTATTAAATAAATACTAAATACATTTGTCATGTACACCATCTTGTTTTGAAACATCTGTACATGTGGAATAGCTAAATCAAGCTAACATATATGACCTTGCTTAATCTTCTTTTATAATAAGAACACTTCAAATCTATCTTTTTATCAATAGAACTATCTATATTGTCTGTATACAGGATATCTTGTACAAAATATGACATCTATATTTTTACTTATTAATATAAAACAAAATTATAATGTATATATTATAATATTAAGATGAAGCTATAACAAAACCATAGAGACACTCATGATATTGACAATTCTAAAGTCTACACCTATTTTAGAAAAACATGAAATGCCAAAGACAGACCTTTATGAAAAGAAGCATTCACCAAACCACTCATTTACATTCATTGTAGTGATTTTTGAAATAAACTTGGGAGAGTTGAAATAATGTATGCAAATTATAATGCATAAACTGAAAATTTAACACAGAAATTCATCAACTGACCAGAGGAATTCCAGCAAGCTACATATGAAAATATTAGTATTCTGGCTACAGAATAAAGTTTCTTTTTAAACACTTATTCCTGTGAGTGTCTGTTTTCAATAAAAAGCCTAAAGAAAACGGAGAAAAATATTATTCTTGTACACTGAGCTTAGCACAATCAACCAAATGTTGGTATTTTGAATTTTGGGAGTTATTTCCAGAAGCCCTCACACAACATGTTGACTGTCCCAGTTAATGCTTTAAAACCTACCGGCTAGTTGGATGCGGTGTGCATCTATGATCAGCTCTCTGGGAGGCTTAAGCAGGAGGATAGCAAGATTAAGCCCACCCTGGGCAACCTAGTAACTTAGTGAGATCCTATCTCAACATTACAAATTTAAAAGGGCTGGGGATGTACCCAGTGCAAAGGTCCTGGGTTCAATCCTGAGTACAGAAACAAACAAACAAAAACCTATCAGCTAAATAAAGAAGGTAAAATAATGATTACATCAGTAACCATAAGATACTGCCTTATGCAATATGAAACACCCTTGACAAGGGTGAAAACATTGAAACTTCTTAAAAATATAACTTTCATGACACCAGATGGGTAGATCCCGGGCAAATGTCTCAGGAAGAGTCTCTTTGCTCTGTCAAACAGGAGGGCTTTCACAGAGTACTTACTACTGCCGTCAAACAATTCACCTCCTTAAAAATGATTTTCTTAAATGGAGTCGTTTTAATTGCTTGTATTGTTACCTTTCTGGAGAGTCTTATTTTTAATAGTTTTCTGACAGTCCTAGAATTCCAATTTGAAAATTTTTTCCCAAGAAAATTAAGAGTCATCATCAGTGAGAATGTTTGAGCGGTGGAAGAGTGAAGATGACCCCGACGCCCCTCCTAGGGAACAAGTTACATCAATCATGGGGTTTGTGTGCCATGTGTGGTAGTGTTTATTGACATGGATTAGCATGTAAAGGTGTTGATTATCAGTTTTACTACTGTGCTTAATAGTTTTAAAAACTTATAAAATATTCCTAAAAGGTGTCATTTTGTAATTATTTAAAAAGTGTGAAAATAAAACAAATTATTAGTCATGATTATTTTTGGTAAGAAAATCTTAGGTGTGTCCTAAACACTTTCCTTATGTTCACCTGTGTCATCAGATCCTTTTCCATGATGTTGCTGTGGTTCTGTCCCGGGACCTCACACATGTGAGCAGGTGGCACGTGCCCTCCCACTGGCCTACAGCCCCAGCACTCTGCACTGAAGACATTTTATACAAGAATTCATCATTGGTTTACTGAGAAAACTTACATGTACATTGTACCTATGAACTATGTGATTGTATGTAATTATAATACATATTTACACAGGGGTATATGTCATAATGAAGGTAAAAATCAGATCTCAGCACCATTAGGGTTTTAAGCCTCTGGAAATGTCTTTCCACATACTAGAAAATGGTAGGCTATAATTCTTTTCTATTGGACACACACACACACAGTATTTTAGTGTCCCCTGAAAATGTCTATCAGCAGAAAACCCTTGCATAGAACTTGTATTAATACACAATATAGCTGAACCTCAGGCCCCTCCAAACCCCAGAGTTTATATCAGGTTCCCCTCAGATGAAGCTACTAGACGCACGTTTGGGCCCAGGCTTTGCCCAGGAGTACAGGCCTTGAGTGGATAGTGTTGTTATACCTTGAAATTCAATAAATCCACCCGGTTTGAATTATCACAAGAATTGGGTGATGGGCTGCCCCACATCTGCCACTCACACCTGGCACTTGGCAAAGCTGGAGTCAGTGCCACTGACAGGTGCCAGCCCCACCATGTGCTGGTTGGTGCTGGATCTTCCACCTGGAAGGTACTTCCTCCTTGCTCAGCCCTTCCAGTACCAGACTCTGCCCATCTTTAAAGGCCCTGATTAAAGGCTGCCTGCCCCATGACCCGCTCTTCTCATCCCTGAATGGGGTGCACTTCTCTGCTCCCGAGGACCAGAACCTGCCTCTGATCTGCCCACCAGAATGAGTCTCTCACTGCCGTCCTCGGCTCCTTAGACTTTGGTTTCTTCTGCTTGAGGTTCTTTGGACACACACTGAGAAATGAAAACAAGTTTGGTAATCAGCTTCAAATTTTATTTACTAATCCACACCTTTCAATTTGGGTGTGCAGTGTAAGATTTTATAGATCAAGGTCAAGTCTCCTGCTCACATCTGGGAAGCCCGAGGCCAGTATACAGCAGGTGCTCAACATGAGCTCATTGCACTGCAGTCTTTAGTGCTAGAATTTTGCAAGGACAGAGGCCGGTGTCATGAGGCTGCTGAGGACTGCGACGCAAATCCCTAAACCCGTGTATCTAAGAGGACACCGGCTATCGAAGGAGGAAAAGAGGGGGAGCAGCATCCACCTGGGGGGCCTCGAGGCCTCTGAACAGGTATTCAGGAGCCCATCGCAGTCACGCTGTAGCCGCACAGCCCTGCTGTGGCTGAGCTGAGGGGTAGGCTGCAGAGTGGAAGAGCGGTGCAGTCCTGTTCTCACCCCTCCAGGACTGAGCGGCGAGGGTTGCTCAGCCCCAAGAGAACTGGATGGCCTGCGTTTCCAGGTGGAATTAGGACGAGAGGCTGGGATGGGGTGAGAGCAGCAGTACCTGTGACCAGGGCGCCTTAGCACTCCTCCACTTTGCAGTGATAGACTGTGCCACCACTGAGGCAGCGGGGCCTCCTCCTGCGGGCATGCGTTGGGGTGGCTGGGCTCTGAGCCTGGGGCCTTTGGGTAGGGGAAGGACAGCTTTCTGAACAGGACGCCTCACAAGGAGCAGAGCAGGGAGCCCGGCAGAGGGGGGAGCGCTGGGGAGGAGAGCATTTAGGAGCACCTGGAGGTTCCTGGGGTTGCCGCTTCTGCTCAGACATGTTCAGCACCTGGGTCCCACCTGGAAGAGAAAAGTCTGGGTTACAAGAGGGACTCGGGTGGCCTGAGCATCTCTCTTCCTTCTGCAGGAGCTACAGCCATCCGCCCGAAGCCTCCATGGGCACCCTGCTGAAGTCAGTCCCAAGGGGAGGAGAGGGAATTCTAAAAGGGTCAGCATTTGCGGAGCAAATCCTACTGAGAAGTCCAACCAGCCCACTCACCAGCAGCACAGCTAACAGTGCGCTCTTCCTCTTCCTCTTCTACTTAAAAAATAAAACCAAACTGCAGTCTGATTGAGCTCATGGTCTACTGTCCCCAGGACACGTCAGCCACAGTGGAGATTCAAGGATGAAGCAAACACCTGCTCCTGCTCCCTCCATCTGGCTCTGCCCCGAGACTCCGGAGCCCACACGTGCCGTCTCTGCTGCTCTGTTCTCCATGGATGTTTTGACATCACTTGGGTTCTTTTTCTGGGACTTCTACTCCCCTGTCTGGTTCCTCCCCTAAACCTCTCTTACCTACTCCCAGAGAAAAGGCACCAAGGAAGATCAAGGCTGCCGCAGCAGCACCTGCGTGAGAACCTCTGCACCCACAAGTAGCCATACCTTAGAGAAGACAAGTGAACAAGCCTCCCCAGAAGGAGTCTAGAAGCCTTGTGGGCCAAGAAGGAAGAAGCTTTTTTATACAATCCTTGATTGAAGCCTCGGGCTACCTTCCATGGGAGGGCAGCTGGGGACCAGATGACCCAGCCAGGTGTTTCACAATTTCCAGGATTCCTCAGCTGCATGCAGTGGGATGTGGCTCCGGGAGATTATTATATAAATGAGTGATTTGCGGCTGAGGCCCTCAAAGTGGGACTACACTATCCAACTCCTACATACCTGGGGGTCTGAGATATGTATCTGCTGTTGGGTTCAGTTTAGGATTGGAGGAGGATCAGGTCTGAAGAAGTTGGGTTTTGAGCAAGACCCTTTCTGTTCCCTCCATCATTTATGTCTTGACTCCACGACCCTGTGGACTTCACTATTCTCTAGCTGCATCTGAGTCCTGTGTCCACTGAGGACAGATACTAGTCACAGCCTCTATTGTTGCTCTGGGTCATGGTGACCCAAATACATATCTTATCTCCCACATTAATCTGCTCTTGATGACAAAGACCGTGTCTTTATTGCTTCTGCGTTCCTAGAGCCTGATGTTGTCCTGATACAAAGACATATTCATTAAACTTTGTTGAAGGAAAATATATGCATGCCACTCGAATAGACATGTTACTTCTGGAGGACACAAAATAGGGAACCAAAGCCTAGCTCGCTTTTGTTTTGCGGGTCAGGTCTTCACTTGTTCTCACCTGAGGCACTTGCGACCCCCCTTTTGTGACCGTGGTAGGGAAGTACATGTGCTCCTCACCTCACGCAGCAGGAGAGCAGGATGGGCAGCAAAGCGTTCCTGAGCTCTTCCGTGTCTTACAGGTGGAAGAGGAGCCTGGGTAATTATCAAGAAACCCTCTGGAAAAGCTTTCCTTTGTCATCCGTGAACATTGATTGATACAATCCCAAGTTAGCTGTGTGTAAAGCAAGATGACTCTCATTTAAATACAACGCTGAATCTACAGATGCTTCCACCTCAGAGTCACTGCTAATGTGCACAGCCAACCCAGAAGCCCCCTCCTGCCGGGCCAGGGACTCTCTGTCCTCCTTCTGTGTTCCTAGGCTTAGGACAAAACGAGCAATTACAGGGACAGCCTGATGGCAAGGACAGCCCTCAAAGGCCTTTAAATCAGACGACCAGTAAAGGAAGCCAGGTTGGGATGTGGGATGAGGAACAAGAACTCAGGATGGAAAATAGAAGAAGGCCAGAAGGGATAGAACCCTAAGTCCAGCAGGGCAAGCTTATGGTACCAACTGCACCTGAGAAGAACTTCAGATAGCGACAGGAGGAAGAAAGAGGAAAGTCCTTGTGAACGAAACAGAAGGTGGGAACATGGTAGGAAGCCCATCTCATCCTATTAGAACAAGAGCCAGAGAGAGAAAGAGAGAGAGAGAGAGAGAGAGAGAGAGACAGAGAAAGACAGAGAGAGACAGAGGCAGAGAGAGACAGAGGCAGAGAGAGACAGAGAGACAGGGATAGAGAGAGACAGAGAGAGACGGAGAGAGATAGAGAGACAGAGAGAGACAGAGAGAGACAGAGAGAGACAGAGAGAGACAGAGAAAGACAGAGACAGAGAGAGACAGAGAGAGACAGAGAGAGAGACAGAGACAGAGAGAAACAGAGAGAGACAGAGACAGAGACAGAGAGAGCACACCTCTGATATGTATGCGTCTTGAAATTCAGACTCCCTCCTTCCTCTTCCTCTCGTCTTCACCATCTCTGACCATCAGACATCAGAAATAACTCGTCTTGGCCGTCAGAAGCGCTTCACACGCACTGAGCACTAGTGGGAAGCCAGGGCAACGCTGCTGCCAGGGTACCAGGTCTTCCTTTTCCACACCCAAGACCTGCAGCACAAATATCCACGTTTCAGAGGCTCCACACATCGTAAAAGCATGTCCTTGGGTTAAGTAACGCCCTTGCGGTGCCTCCCTGCAGGCCGGAGGCTCTTTCTAGGAACTCTGCGCTTGGCGCCCGGCCTGGGGTGAGCCAAGCATCACTTCCTCTTTAAATCGCTCCAGATGCTGCTCATGTTTGTTCACAGACATCTCGAGGTGAAGCCGTTTCAGTACAGTAAACGGATAGGTGCATTCTATGAAGTGGCTTTCTCCTTCCTGACATCTCTCTGTCTTCCTTTTATCTTTCTTTTTTGTGTGTTTTTCTTTCTACAAATTATTTGCGCTTGCTCGCACTCGGTACTCCAGTGTGTTCCTGAACTCACAATGTGGCCCAGGTTGGCCTCAAACTCACAACAACCCTCCTGCATTAGGCTTCCGAGTGCTGGGATTACAGGCATGGACCGCCTTACTTGGCTAATTTTTATATGGTGTTGGGGAATCAAACCCAGGGCCTGGTACAAGCTGGGCAAGCACCGTAGCCACTGCGCTATGTCCCTAGCCCCTTGTTCTTTCTTTCGTTTTTTCATGTATTGGTGCTGGTTCCTCTTCTGAATACTTCCTCTGTCCTCTCGTTGCCTTTTGCTAATCTCTCTTCCAGAGATCAATTCGAATCCCACATCCTCTGTCATGGGTTCTTCGATGACATGTGCTCAAGAAAATCGCCCAGAGCATTCACTGCCTGTTCTACGTGTAATTTGTTGTGATGAACAATGATATCCTTCAGCACGGGGCTACGACTCTTGGATCTTTGCCCTTCTTTTCAGCATAGACAATCATCCATCATACATACCTGTTGTGAGATTTAAACACCCTATCACCAACATTTGCAACAAATTGAGTATTCTATGGAATGCCTTTGAAGTGTTTCATCTTGGGTTCATTAATTCAGATGAAGTATGGACTCAGACAATGACAAAATCAAACACAATGAGTTTGAGATTGCCCATAACTCACATGTGAGCACCTTGATTGTATTTCCTGAGAACTAGGATATTTTTCTGAGACTAGATCAAAAAGTTCAAATTGAGAGGACTGTTCAGAGACCTATACTGTGACTCCTATAAGTATTCTCACTTTAGAATCCAGATCCACTTACATTTTCTAAGACAGGAGGGTTGGGAGAGCTTCTGCCCATAGCTTTTCTCTCTGGGCAGAGCTGCACACAACTCACTAAGTATCTTCCCCAAGCTGTAACCCCACAAGGACTGGCTTGTTCACATAGACATTGAGGCTTAATGGTTTGTTTTCCATTTCTATAGAAAAAAATTGTAACCATAGCCGAAAGAGATTGGTTTAGTATAGTTTTTTCATCAAACGGGTCAGTTTCTTCTTCTTCTCCTACTATTCCCAAGGCAGAAGGGAATCCTCAGAGAAATGGAGGAAAGCAGCCGGAAGAGTGCCCATCTAGTTCACTAGGCGGATAAGAATACAACAGCGGACCCTGAGAAGCAGGGACGGTCCCTATACAGAAAGGCTACAATATAACATCAAGGACAGCTATGTTTTCAACCAAAATGACATGTGATATGTGCAAATAAACAGGAAAGTCAACTGCGACATCGAAGAAGTCTATAGATACTTGTAGTGGGAAAACCCACAGGTTGAACGTAATTAAAGCAGCTGTTAGAACTATATTTAAAGAATTATTTTTTTAAAAATATGCTTAAGAAGTAAAAGAAGGGATGATAATATCTTATCAAATAAGGAATGTCAGTAAAACATAGAAATAATTTTCTAAAAAGAGAACGAAATGTAAAAATCCAGACTTTATAATAACTAAAATGAAAAATTCACTAGAAGGCTCAACAGTGCATGTGAAATGACAGATAAGAACCAGCAAGTTAAATCAATACAGGCTATGAAATGTAACAAATACAGAGAAAAAAGTGAAAAAAGTGCTGAAAGCCTCAGAAGTATCTAATTAAGCACACCAGAATGTGTGCTGTGAAAACCAGAAAGTCATCAGTGAAAGGGGCAAAAACAAAGTTAAAGCGAAGTGACTACAAATTACTCATATTCGATGTAAAATTAATCTATTCATTTAATAATATAAAAAGCTAAAATGAAAAAAAAAAGATTCCCATTCAGACGTGCCATAGTAAATGCATTAAAAGAAAATGTGGAAAGACACTCTTAAAAACAGTAATAAGAAATGACTTTCACTTGCAACTACTCTCCAATAATATGTACATATATACAGAGGACTTCTCACCTATCAATGAAAACCAGAGACATTGGGTTTGTTTGCTTTTGGCACCTGTTATTGAATTCAGGACCTCAAACATGCAAGGCAAGTGCTCTGTCGATGAGTTACATCCCCTGCCCTGGAATGTCACTTTAAAAATTGGGGCTGGAGGAATCGCTCTGCAGTTAAAGCACTTGCCTAGCAAGCTCCAGGCCCTGTGTTTGATTACTCAGCACCCTGTATTGGAGGTGTGGTGGGACACGCCTGTAATTCCAGCACTCCAGGGACTGAGGCAGGAGGATTTCAGTGTGCTCAAGGCCAGCCTGGGCTACGTGGTGAGTTCAGGACCAGCCTGGACTACAGAGTGAGAACTTGTTTCAATAATAATAATAATAATAAATGCTGGAAATAAAACAAACAAGACAACAACAAAACTCCACGTAAACAAAGCTTTTAATGAAAACTCTTTGTCACAAAAACTGACGGGAAAAACTGGGAGTCGAGAAACAAAACCGGGGCTGGGGACATAGCTTAGTGGATAATGTGCTTGACTAGCAAGTGCAAAACCCTGAGTTCGATTCCCCAACCCACATAAGCTGAACTTGATGGCGCACACCTATAATCCCAGCACTCAGAAGGCTGAGGCAGGAGGATTGCCATGAGTTTGAAGCCTGCTTGAGCTACATAGTAAGTACAGGGCAGTGAGTTCCTGTCTCAAAAAGGGAAAAAAAGGGGGGGTGGGGAAGAAATCTGTAAAATTGTGACCAGTCAATTTTTGGCAAGGATGTCAAAAGTTTTGACTATTTCACTAAGAAAACAATACTCTTTCAACAAATAAGATTTAGGCAACTAAACATTTGCAAGCTAAAGTATGAAGTTTATTCCAACCTCACAACATTTATAAACATTTAATCAGAGTGAGCCAAGACTCTGACTGAGGGGTCAAAACAATAAAAGGAGAAAATTTACACAAAAAGCCCATTGAGGGCCCCGTCGGAAAGCACAGCCTTGGGTTTTGTGAGACAGTTTTTTGAGCGCCTTGTCGTTAGGGGCATTCAGTCCAAGAAAGTACGAGAACCCATGCTGTAGCCACTGGGATTTTTTTTTTCTCTTATGTATATACATATATTGTTTTCAGGAAAGAGAAACTGTCTTAGGCCACAGAAAAATATGTAATATAGTAAATCTACTCTATATAAATATTTAAATTATAATTAGATCTGCGATTATTTATTATAAAATACTTTAAAAATATTAATAGGCAAAACAGACAAGAAATAGCAGGCCTTGGATTGGAGATGCTTGTAAATGGGTCTGGTCCCAACTGGAACATTACTTCACTTCTAGAGAATGTAAAGTTTTTTTTTTTTAATCTGGGAATTTCAATTTAGGTTGGAAGGTGGTCATGTGTCACCCTGGGCAGCGATCGACTGTCTGTTAATGTGTTCATTGAATGCCGTGGAAGGGACAGTATGCATAGTTCTTGACCTCTTTCTTGTTACTGTAGCCAAAGGGAATATATCTCTCCTCCCGCCTCCTAGAACACTGAAGGAGCAGGCACCTGACTCAGGATGAATGGTCCTTGTGGCCTTTGAACGCAGGGATTGACCAAGGACACAGGGACATCTAGAGGTCATCTGAATTACAGCAGGTCTGAGGTTCGCACTGGGAGTTCTATGACGGGTTCCTCCTGTCTGATCTCTGGGTACTCGTGATTTTTCATTAATGGATTTTTAAAAATACAATATGTTGACCATTTACCTGTCATGACATTAATGACAAAAATACACAGAAGGTAAAATTAACAATGATTGGATCTTATGTGAAATACGTCATGGACTAAGGTTTGATGAAACATCAGGACTGCTTTATAAAATAGAAAGGTGAAATATTTGACTTTAAATTTTGTTCTCAAGACACAAAAAAATAAAAAGAAGATGAGACACTTTTCCAAAGTTTTTGATCCCTTTTTTATATATTTTTATTTTTGCAAAATCATGTTATATATTCATATTTCTGATTAGAATTAACTAAGATTTTTAGACTATTTACAGAAAGTTCACAACAAATATTCTGAAAGATTTTTAGCTGAAGGGGCAAGAAATTTGGGGGGGAGTCGAGTACTGTCATACAAGGCAGGAAAACGGACCAAGAGAGGGAAGAGGTGAGCATCAACCTCCCTGCCGCGTCCTGGGGCCTGAGCTGCGCTCTGAAGAGAGAGCGACGCTAGGCTGCTGTGCCCATGAGAGACACCAGGAAGTGGGGCACAAGCAGTGTGGCCAGAGATTCGTGCCGCGCCTGGTGTCAGAGTAGGACGCAGAACCAGCCCGTTTCCTGCTCCACCCTTACCGTGGGACCAGCACGTCTTAGATTCCCCAGGGCTCCAGGCAGCAGGACAACTACCAGCCGCGATGGAATCTTGCAGACAAGGCACGAGACGAGGAACAGTCTAGAGCAAGGCGGTGAGCAGGTGTCTTCCTTTAGTGCTTCGCTTGAGGTTGCAAAGCTGGCAGATCGTGAACTGAGGTTGAGTGGAGACTGCAGGGTTAGGGCTACTGTGACAGAGCAAATAGTGGGTACCAGACTTCAACAGGCACATTTTGGAAAGAGCATTGTGGATCCCACGGCGGAAACACCTGCTGGGCCAGAACGTAGAACCTTCACCAGGACATCCCAGGGGCTGATGCAGACGCAAGAAGAGGAAGATGAGGCAGAACTACTCAGGCGCCTGCTTCTCCCAAGGCTTCTCCTGTAGTCACAGGGTCCAGCTCAGCAGCAGCCTCCGGATTGCTGGCTGCCGCCCCCTCCGCCGCAGCCGGAGCCCCCCGAGGGCTGGCTGCAGCAGCCGGAGCTCCGTCGGTGGCAGTGGGACCTGCGGCGCCCGTGGTGGCTCAGGCAGCAGCCGCCACCCCCGGAGCCGGAGCCGCTGCAGC
>PVKB01007431.1:0-35104 GCA_004027205.1 Ctenodactylus gundi | reverse complement strand
TGTGTCTCCTATGACCACAGAAATGGACCTAAGAGTTGATGGCAGGCTGGCCCAGTGGCCAGGTCTATAATCCCAACTCTGGGAGGATTAGGGTTGCCAGCCCAGCTTGAGCAACCTAGTAGTGACTTAATGAGGCTGTCTCAAAAAACAAAATACTATTGGGCAAGGGTGTAGCTCAGTGTGAAAGTCCTGGGCTTGATCCCCAGTACCGGTGTCGTAGCAGTTGGCACAGCTGAGGAGCTGATTACAGGGTAAACTGCTGATGTTGGACTCTTTCTCCTTTTCTTCCAGTACGAGTATGCTACAAGACACTTATACGTGCTGGCCAACCTGTGTGAGAAACTATATCCAGTCGACAGGTAAAGCAGCACTTGCTTGTCAGTAGTCGCTGTCACTGAAAGCAAGACAGCCACTGCTGGGGGAGGAGGACCCGGGTCAGCAGTAGACTCTTCCAGGCACGGCCTGTGACCCCAGCACTCGGGGACATGGAGGCAGGAGGATCATGAGTGACTTAATGAGATCCTGTCTCAAAATCAGAAAAACTAAACATGTGGTAGGGATATGTGAAAGTCTCGGGCTCAATCCTCAGTATCACACACACAAAAAAACACCCTTACAGGTCACACGCCCAGGGACCCACCTTCACCCAGGCCCTGCCTCCTAATAGTGACCCACCTCCACCCAGGCCCCACCCACCAGGAGCTCACGCGTGGAATCCACTGATGAGCGCAGCACAGCACCCGGTGATCTAGTCACCTTCCACACACAGGAGACCATGGGGGGGGGGGGGCATTTTAAATCTTCACCATATCCAAGGACTCCTGCTCCACGGTGGCTTGGTCTGGGTGTCTTCTGTCTTGGGAGTTCGCGTGGCTCACCATGTTCTTCTCCTTCCCCAGGATAAAGCTGTCAATGGATAAGGTGTGTCTTGGTTACTACTGAAAAGCTGCCTTCGTGACACGCCTCTGAGTGTGGACACCGGTCACAGACCAGAGATGGGAGCAGTGGAGCCGCCAGAAGCCGGGCCGCTCCCTGCCGGGCCCTCACAGGACATTTGCTCATCTGTCCCTCCTTCCCTGGTCTTCTGCCTGACGCTGGGAGGCTGGGTCGGGCTGCAGTGTGGGTGGGTGACGCCCTGGGCTGAGAGAGGCTGGTGGCTTTTGGGAGGTGTTTTTGCCCGTTAGTTTTCGAGGGCAGGGCGTTTGCTGGGGCTTGTGCAGCCAGTTAAAGAATCTTCCTTCTGAGAAATTTGAAGCTGAAACCTCTTTGAAGTCCTTGGGATGGTTTAATGGAAGAAGATGGTAAGCCCCAAAAGGAAAACTATTTTTAGAAAATATAATTTTGATTTTTACATTTTATTATGCAATGTGAATGACTTAAAAAAATAAAGATTTATGATTGGAGCCAAGGGGTCATTCCTGGCCCTCCTTGCGCGGCCCGGGCCTCCCTCCGGTGTGTCCGCCCGGTGTCCTCTCCTTCCCCTCCTGCCACTGTGCCACTTCTGCTCCACGATGTTCCTTGGGCTGGGCAGCTGCCCAAGCCTCCACCACCCGCTGCTCCTCTTGTCCCGGGACATCTTGGCCTGTGTCTCCAAGTGCCTGTCCTCCTTATCTTTTCCTTGTGCCCACTCAGCACAGACCTTGCCTCGGTCCTCCTGCAATTTGTGTATCTCCAGCCAAGGATCAGGGTCCAGCGTCACACCAGGTGCAGGAGTGGGGAGGGACATCTCTCCTCTGGCCCAGTGTACCCCGCATACAGGTCCTGCGGCGGGTTGGCTAAAGACATGTAAAGACATGCAGTGGAAGACTACAGCCACAGAGGGGAATAAAGTGCATACACTCGCTGCGACATTGGGCCAGTTAAAAGTCGTGGTGGGCTGGGTGGTGAGAGCCTGTCATCCCACCATTCAGGAGGCAGAGGCGGGAGGATGGCAGTTTTGAGCCCAGCCTCAGCAAATGAGCAATTTAACAAAACCTTGTCCCAAAATGAACACTAAATAATTGGGCTGAGGATACAGCTCAGTGAAAAGGCCCTGGGTCAGATCCTTCGTACCACAAACAAGAAAGGAAAACAACAGCAATAAAAAGACTATGCATTGTATGGTTCTGTTTTTATGAAAGTCCAGAATAGAGAAATGCATTTAGTTCCTTGGCTCCAGGGACTAGGGAGAGGGAGTGGAGTGAAAGAGCTGTGGTGGTACAAGGTTTCTTTTCTTTCTTTCTTTCTTTTTTTTTTGAGACAGGGTTTCACTCTGTGGTCCAGGCTGGTCCTGAACTCACTTTATAGCCCAGGCTGACCTTAGACTCAGAACATCTTCCTGCCTCAGCCTCCCCAGTGCTGGGATTACAGGTGTGTGCCACCATGCCCAGCTTTATGTGGTGCTGGAGAACTGAGCACAAAGCTCTGTAACCACTGTGCCGTTCCTCCAACCCCGGTGTAAGATTTCTTTTGGAGGGAGGAAAATTCTATAAACTTGGTTATAGGCAATGGTTGTACAACTGAATACACAAATCAACACTTGAGTTTGAACAACAGGGGTCTAGGGATATCCTGGTGTCAGATTTGGTTTTGGAGGTTTGTGAGAATTTGAAAAAAGTCAGATGAACCATGTAGTCTAGAAATTTAAAAAATATAAAAATGCATAAAATTTTATTTTATAATTTACTACTAGATACATGAATCTATTCTAAAAAGTTAAAATTTATCAAAGCTGAATGCATACAAACAGGAACCATCTATGCCCAAATCGACAAGTTCTTAAGTTGTGGATGTCAGATATTGTGTCTTTGGGCTGGAGGAGTAGAACAGCAGTTAGAGCACTTGCCTAGCAAGCTCAAGGCCGAGTTCAATTCCCTAGCACTAGCCCCACATAAACTGAGTGTGGTGGCACAGGCCCGTAATCCCAGCACTTAGGAGGAGGCTGAGGCAGGTGGATTGCCATGAATCTAAGGCTAGCCTGGGCTACAGAGATCCTGACTCAAAAAAAAAAAAAAAAATTGTGTCTCAGTGACTAGACAACCCCAGGTTGCTGGAGCGGGATTCAGATTCCCACTGCCTCTGTCTCATCTCCACCTCCCACCCAGTCCCAAGTGGGTGGAGCATTTCCAGGCTACCCCTGCCAACCAAGACCCTTTAGGGGCGTGTCCACCTGGCCAGGGCAGCCTAGTCTACCATTTCTCACTGCAGGCTTTCCACCCAGTCTGTCTTAGAATGACCAGTTCCCATAACAACATTGTCTTTTAAATTTTTTCTGGGGGTGTAGGGTCTCTGTCCCCCGCGGACCCCCAGAACAGCCGAGGAGGGGTCGTACGACAGAGTAGAGCACGTTTCAGTGAACATCTCACTTAATTTAGGAAGTACGGGGGCTTAAATACACTAGGATAATGAGGAAGTTATCTTGGGCCAATTAGCAAGGCCTTAACTAGCGGGTCGCTCAGGGGGAGGGAAGGAGTCAGAGGAAGGAGGATGGGGTACCCCAGTTGTTTTTTAGCCTCTTAATTATCTGAGCCCACAAGGAGCAGTCCCCTGTTTAAGCAAAACAACACCTGGCTTGAATTACAAGCAGTAATTACTTCCTCGTGGAAAGGAACTCGGCCACGGTCAGCGATGCTGAGGCTCACGGGCCCTAAGGGCCCCAACCTCGGGTACTGCAGGAATAGCAAAGCAGTTAAAGTACTTACCTATTAAAGCACAAAACCTGGGTTCAATTCCCCAGCACCACAGACTGGGCGTGGTGGTACTGAGGCAGGAGGTTTGCCAAGACGAAAAGGTAGTTTGGGCTACATGGTAAGTTCAGGACTGACTTGAGTTATAGAGCAAGACTTTGCCTCAAAATAAATAAATAATTTCTGTGTATTTTACTAGTGTCCCCTCCTCCTCGTCAAGAACAGCTGAGGTTGGACTCAGCAACTGGCAGGCCAGCCAGGCACGGTTCCACAGGTGCTGGAGGGCACGAGACCCCTGGCTCAGGGGCCCGGGGCTTCACGTTCAGGGCAGGTGTTTGGCTTCACGTTTTCTGCGACTCATTTTCGCCTGGTGCCCTGGATCTGCCATGAGCCGGGTCCAAGTGGGTGCTGTGCACACAGCAGGTCTGTGGCAGTTTGGTTTTTTTTGAGACAAGGTCTTGCCCTATAGCCCAGGCTGGGCCTGAACTCATTATGTAGTCAGGCTGGCCTCAAGCTCATAGCAATCCTCCTGCCTCATCCTCTAGAGTACTGGGATTATAGGCGTTAAGACCTCTTGCCTGACTCATTTTCATATGGTGCTGGGGAATCAAACCTAGGACCTTGTGCATGCGAGGTGAGCGGTCTAACTACTGAGCTGTGCCTCCAGCCCTGTGGCACAGTTTAGAGAGAGAGAGAGAGAGAGATTGAGAGGATTGAACCTAGAGCCTTCACACTGAGTCACATTCCCAGCCTTTTTTGATTTCTCATTAAGTGACTAATTTCCCCGGGCTGTTCTCGAACTTGTGATCCTCCTACCTCAGCCTGCCAGGGTGCTGAGATGATGGGTGTGCATCACCGTGCCCGGCTTGGAAACCGAATCTTTCCAAGAGGGCTGCTAGCAAGCCTGCCCACATTCTGTTCTGAAGGGAGACCTTAACTTCCAAGGTGGAAGAGATTATTTATTATACCAGCTAGGGGAAAAAAAAAAATCTACCTTCAGGACCAAAAACTGCAAGTGGCCCTCCCTCTCTGCAAGCAGAGACGCTGGACACCCGCGGAGACTGGCCTCTGGGGTCTCCCAAACCCGGTCCTTGTGTTCCTTCCGTTCAGGGCCCCTCCTTACCTGCTGCCAGCTCGGCTCCAGTGCCCCTGCCTCCAGGAAGCACTCTGCTTCCTCCAGGAGGCTTCCTGTGCTCAGGTCCTCCGGCCCCATACTTGCAGTGGCACCTGATGTCACCACACGGAGCGGGAACTATCACCAAGGCTGGGCAGTCCCCGTCTGGGTCTACCTGCCCTCACTCCAGGCCGTATATTCCCACACGGCGCTGGGAGGCGTCCCTTCCGGAGGCAGGCAGTCTCGTGATTGGTCACCGGCCCTGGCAAGTGCCAGCAGCCGGATTGGCCACCTGTCCTGGCAGCTGTGTGATTTAGCAATCAACCAGCCTCGCTCTGCTCTGCTCGTGCCAACCTGGCAGCTAGTTACCTTTACAAATAGGCCGGGTTCGCCTCCTGCCTGCCCCTCCCAACACCTTGGGCGATTGCCTACAGCAAGGCTGGAGAATGGGGAAAACGAGGCGGGAGGGACTGGCTGAGGCTTCCCAGCTGGCCTGGAGCCCAGGTCTCCTGACTCTGAAATCAGGCTCTCCCCGCACCTGAGTGGGCTTCTGGCCACGAAGGCACAAAGGTGGGAAGTTCCCTCCAGAGGCGCCATGGCGGTTCCTGGAGAGCCTTCCTCGGAAGCCAGGCTTTCTCGGGAACAGTGTGACTAAACCCTGCTCCCGGGGGCCTCTGTGGGAAGGCGGGGCTGCTTCCGGTCTCGCTGCCCCTCCCTCACCTCGGAGGACCCTGCCCAGAAGCAGGGGGCCGCGGCCCTGTATTTGGGCCACCTGTGGGTGCACGTGGCAGCTGACTGTCAGGGGTTGAGGCGGGCTTTCCCAGCCGGCCCAGGATGCTGAGAGGGGAGGGCAGGCTGCTCCGTGAGGTGTGCGTGCGTGCGTGTGCTTGTGTACCCAGAAGACCCTTCCCTCCCTGTGTCACTGTCCCTTCTGCTGGTCTCACCTGTAGGCCTGGCTGCCGGCACCGATTTAACAGTAAATTCCAGATGCTCCATTGAGGGGTGTGTGTGTGTGGGGGGGGGGGGGAGCCAAGGTATCTACAGGGAGCCTCGGACTTTTCATAATGGGCAGGACTCCATGCCCAGCACAGCAAATGGGCCAGCAGCAGCAGCGGCAGGGTGAGGGCACACCTGTCTCTGCAGAAAGAGGCCCCAGGGGTCCTTTCCCAGCGTTGTCACAGCCCCAGCCCGAAGGCCAAGGGGGAGGGTCAAACCCCGAGGGCAGAGACGCACATGAACCCGTCACAGGCCTGCGGCGTTGCTGCCTGTGGACATACACACGACTCTGGGCTTCTGGTTTAATACTAGGGCTGTGGAGAAAGAGAGACTATGTTGTCTCTTGGGTCTTCCTGTCAGGATGGCCCTGTGATGCTCCCCTCACCCAGCCTCGCTTGAGTCCCCAAGATCTGGGGTTCCCCACGCAAGGCCATTGAACTTTAAGTGTCTACAAACTGGACACTTGGGAAAGAGAATTTGGGTTCAATTAACTTAGTTCAGACTTCATTCTGGCTGCATGACCTTGGGTGAGTCACTCCATTGTGGACTGTGTCCCTCCCCAGTTCATATATGGAAGCCTGTCCCTCGCCCTGCCAGAATGGGACTGTACTGGTAAAGGGATGAGTAAGTGGGGTCATTCGGGTGGGTCCTAGTCCGGAGAGACGCCGGGGTCACACACACGGAGGACCAGCCATGCGAGAACAGAGGGAAGCCGCCCCCTGCTGGTGGAGGCCAGTGGCCTCAGGAGAGCCCAACCTGCCATCTCTTGGTCACAGACGCTCATTTCCACAAGCAGGAGGGTTTGAATCCCGCTGTTGGGCTTCCTTGCGGTGGCCCAAGCCAGCTCACACCCCTGTCTTTGAGCCTGCATGTCCCCTCTACAAATCCCTTGCCCAGGATTAAATAAACATGGTAGGGTCCCAGCACCCCAGAGACTGGCTCAGTGGTGTTGCTTCCAAGGTGGTGTCAGCCCCTTTGCCCTGCCACTTCCCTTGACACAGGTTCCAGATGGCAGGAGCTCTGGGGGGGGGGGGGGCACGCCTCTGCTCTCTGGGGACTCCCTGGCCTCTCCAAATGGGCACCCCTCAGCGGTGGCCTCGGTGTGGCCTGGCACATGGGTGCACAGCTTCCAGCAGCCTCCTCGGTCCAGTCTGCCAGTGCTGTCCTCCCACCCCGGCAGCCAGGAGTAAGAACCTCTGAACCCCTACCTGCCCACAACTGGGCAATGGCCCTCTGCCCTTCCCCACCAGCTCAGGCCTGGCGGAAGTTGTGGGCACTGGGCTGGCAGCTGTGGCATGAGGCTGGCTGAGCAGCTCGCCCCCAGGCTCTGATGGAGGCACTGGAGCTGAGGAAGGGGACAGTTTGCACATCGGGTCATACACTGGAGCGCTCTTGTGTTGCTGACTGGCCAAGCCTGGTGGCTGGTGCCAGGGTTTAATCCAGTTTAGTCCAGGCTGCTGTGTCCTGGACACTGCTCACAGCCACTCACATGGACCCCCACAACTCTGTGCTTCCTGTCCTGTCTTCAGGAGGGAGAAGGGTGTTGATATTTGGTAGGCACTCAACAAACACCTCCACCCCTTTATTTTTCTCAGTACTAGGGATTGGACCCAGGGCCTTTGCACTGAGCTACATCCCATACCTGCTTCCCCCCGCCGCCCCCCAACCCCAGTGCTGGAAACTGAACCCAGGGCCTTCACTGAGCTGTACCTCCAGTTCTTTCTTATTATTTGAGACAGGGTCTTGCTAAGTTGCTCAGGCTGGGCTCAAATTTATAATCCTCCTGCCTTAGCCTTCCAGGGTATTGGGATTACAGGCACATCCCGCCACATCTAGCTTTTTTTTTTTTTTTTTTTTGAGACAGGATCTCCTCTGTAGTCTAGGCTGGCCTAGAACCTATGGCAATCCTCCCGCCTCAGCCTCCCTAGTGGTGGTATTACACTGGGATTACGGGTGTGTTCACCACACCTGTGGAATCAAACCCATGGCCTTGTGTTTGCTAAGTGAATGCTTTACCTGCTGAGCTACATCCCCAGCCCCAAAATACTTATTTTTAATCAATGCTGAAGATATGAATAGTCCAGATCTGTTCAAAAATATCTCCCGAGAGGAGCCCAGGGAGCTGTGAGTTATGGATAATGGCTGCCTGGCCCAACCTGGGGAGGCAGGGAAGGCTTCTTAGTGGAGATGGGCTTGGAAGGAGATGGGGCGTTGACCAGGCAAAGACCACCGGGAACGGTTTTTCTGGGAGAGGCAGAGAGGCAGGAAAGAGACGGTTGCAGGAATGGTGCAGATGGGAATGATGGGAGCCAGGAACGGCGGGAATGCCAAAGCTGACCCAGCGGAGGGCAGACAGGGCCAGGGGCCAGGGGCTGCCGGCTCTTGCAGAGGCCAGCGTCCTCGGTGCTGAGGAGGGGCTTCTACACCGCCAGGGCGGGCCAGGCTGGGGATGGGCCCCAGGGCTGGCAGCTCAGCTCCAGGCCCTTCTGAGAGAGAAGAGCCGTCTTCAAAAGGGCTTTTATTAAACTCCCACGATGCCTCTAGCGACGACCGCCACAGCCCTGCACCGTGTCCATCTGGGGAAGGGCCCTGTCAGTTTTCCCTGAGGCAGAGGCGGCCAGTCCGTGTCTCTGCGGAGCTGGCCTGGACTGGAGGTTCTGGTGTGTGTCAGCTGGGCTGGGCAAGGCTCAGACACTGGGGGACACCCACTGCTCTGGTGTGGACTCCTGAGATGCCCGGAGACGTGACACCCCCAGCTTCACCGTGAGGGGGCAAAGGGAGCGGTGGGGCAGCTGCCCCGCCCCAGCTAGTCCCGGGGAGACGCCAAGGCTGGGGCCCCTGGGGAGGCGGAGGGAATGTTCCAGGGCCCTTGTGCGCTCAGGGCGTGGGTTTGGGTGCTGCAGCTGGCTGGAGCGCGTGCTCCCTTTTTGAGCCTCAGTTTCCCTTTCTGTCTAATGCGAACCATGGCCTCCCTCGTAGGACTCTTGACACAGGTAGCTCCCTCGCCCATGGCGTCACGCTGTTTTCACAATCATCCCGCCGTGCTGGCTTGGCACGCGCGTGTGACCTGTGGGCACCGCATATGGCTTTGTGCGCTTGTGTTTGGCCAGATGTAGGGCCAGGCACGGCACGCGTGAGCGCAGCGTGGGTAGGGGGCTGCTGGTGCCAGCCCGTCCCTGCCCCCTCGGTCCCCAGTCTAGGGAACACTGCGACGGCGGGCGCGGGCCTCACAGGAAGTTGGGCTCGCGCACCACCAGGCAGGGCGGGCTGCCCCCGCCGCAGTCCAGGGGCCGGTACACGAAGTGGAAGTCGCGTTTGGGCTCGCTTCGCAGCAGGTAGCCCTTGATGCGGTGTGGCAGGGCCTCGTCGGCCAGCTGGAAGCAGCGCCCGTCCACCAGCACGAAGAGCCGGTGGTCCTGCGGGTGCGCCACCCCGAACTTGTCGGCGCACTGCGCGCACAGCGCCTGCGCGAGCGTGTCCCCCCGCGACGCCAGCGTCCGCGACTGCTGCTCGGGCTCCAGGTAAGACACGCAGATGAAGTCCTGCAGGGGGACAAGGAGCGGTGGTCAGCTACAGGGTCGGGGGTGTCCTGTCACCCCGGGGGGCTCAGGCCTGCGGTGGCTGGTGAGCTGCTGGGGGCCTCGCACCGATCTGCGCCCTCTCTGGACCCCGAGGGGGTCGCAGGAGCTGCGAGCACCGGGCGGCCCTTTCCTTCCTTCGCTGCTGAGCACGAGGAGCGCGCCCCCGCGTGGCACCTCCGAGGCTCGGCCTCACTCGCCCATCCATCAAGACAGGCGAGGGGGCACTGCGTGAACAAGGCGAGCAAAGCTGGGGATGGCCACGCACGCACACACGTGCACACGCACGCACGCCGCTTACACCTGCACCAGCCCTGGAAAAAGTACCACCTGGCCCATGAATCTTTGAGTCGGCTTCAGGTTACCGCATGACCTTGATTTCTTGGAGCCTCCGCTTCCTCAGACATAAACTGAAGATAACATCCACGCGGACGACAGGCTGGGGGCTCCCACGGAAAGCTCGCTAGAGCCGGGCCGGCCTTTCCGTCCCCGCCCACGGGGAGCAGGGGTGCGCGCAGCTGCCCCCTTGTGGACAGAGTGGTCACAGCAAGCGATGCGCATCCTGAGGGTGATAATGCTGCCAACTGATTTTCTTTTGGCCAGAGGGCGTTGAGCATTTAGGAGGCGCCAGGCTTCGGACAGGGGCTTCCTTCGTTGGGGTCATCTGTCTGTCCTAGGAGGAAGGCCTGTCCCCTCTCTGGGCGTCTAGTGCTCTCCTTATCTGCCAGCACCTGCCCTGGGGCCGTTACACTGCCCACTGTGGGCTCTGTGCTCTCACTGACCAGGGGAGGGATTTAAGACGTGGGGTACAGAGGAAGCGCTGGGAAGGGCAAGTGCCACAAATGGTGCCCACAGCGTGCCATCCCAGCCCGTCCCCTAAGCTCCGCCCTCCCCGGGGCGGTGGGGCGTTGAGCTCTCAGGTGCGCTGCCAGGCTCACTGCTGGGAACCCCCAGGCTGGGAGGAGAAAGGGAAGGACGCTGGGCCAGGCTCCAGCCAGGAGTGTCCGAATACCTAGTGCTGGTGAGGGACGGGTGCTCCAGGAACGGGCAGGAACAGTGGGCTGGAGCTTGTGCCAACTCATGCCAGCCCGCGAGAGCACTGGTACCCATCTCTTTCCAACCCCAAGCTCTGTGGCACAAGCTGAAGTTGGTGCAAATGTTCCCACCACAGAAACGGACAAAAGCTCCAATCAGGACTTTCCTCCTCAGAGGGCCGACTACGTGATGACGCTGATCAGAGGAGGGACGTCAGCGTGGCAGCCCTGGCACGTGGTAGGGAGGCAGAGCTCATCTGCTCTGCGGCTGGCCTGGGTGGGTCAGGAGACTGAGTCCCAGAGAGAAGCAGCGCTTTCTCAGGGTCACACAGCAAGCTGGTACAGAACTGGGTCCGGGGCATCCTGCCTCCGAGGCCTGGGCTCTTCATATTACAGACATGCTAAGAGTGGGACCAGGACTGGTGTGCTCTGGGCGCCGGTGGAGTGGCCTGCTGGCCTGACTCTTTGCATTTTCCACACAGTGCAGTTCTGCCTGGCTCCAGGCCTGAGCTTGGGGCCCCTGAGACACGCGAAGCACGTGCCTTTCCTCCAGAGGCGACAGCGATGTACACAGGGTTGCACTGTGGTGTGATCCGTACTATAAAGGGAGGCACAGAGGAGGGCATGGCCTTGTTATCATTTGGAACGTTCGCCACAAACCTATGTATCCGGATGCTGTGGGTTACCTACAGATTTTTTTTTTTTTCTTTGAGATAGGTTCTTCCTTCGTAGTCCAGGCTGGTCCTAAACTCAGTATGTAGCCCAGAATGGTCTTGAATTCATAGCCATCCTCCTGTCTCAGCCTCCCGAGTGCTGGGATTACAGGTGTGGGGCACCATGCCACGTAGAACGACCCCCCCCCCCCCCAGCTCATCTCTGCCGTGTTTCCATCACTGCCGGACTGTGTGAGACCTTCTGAAACGGTGAGCTAAAATAAATTTCCTCCCTTAAACTGTGGATGGGAGGTAGTCTGTCCCAGCCATGAGAAAGTCACTGAAACAGCCTCCTTTGGGGGCTGGCTGTGTGAACATCGGGGCAGGCTTCTCAGGCTGGCTGGGGAGGAAGGGGAGACGGCCCAGCCTGGGTGGACGCTGAGCAGCCAGGCTGTTCTGGTGCCCGTGGGGTGGGTGGGAGCTGGAATGCAGAGCCAGGGCATGGGCTGCGCTTGTTCAGGGACCCAGGGGCAAGGCCGAGGTAGGATCCCGAATGCAGGGCGACTTGTGCCCTGGGAGGGCGCTGAACATGGCGAATGTGAAGGAACGTGGGGTAACCATCTCATTCCTCCTACGGCCATCTTACCTGCTCCCTAGGACAGATGCGGGGAGGCATTTTCCTAGGAACTGCCCCTCCCCACAGAGGCCAGACACTGGCAGCTGGGGTCACTTCCTTTGGGGTGTGCCCTACCCCTACTGCCCTAGTACCAGGCTGGCCCACTAGGGCAGCAACCGGATCCGGAAGTGGGGGTCCCATCCTTTAGCTACGCCCCCCTCTGTACCCCCACCGCTACCCTACCCACCTGCACAGAAGAGCGGGAGGCCCGGGCCTTGTTGAGCGTGCGCCTGCGCTCCCAGCGGTGGATGGAGTCCTGCACCTCCACGCTCAGCTGCCGGGTCACTGTGATCTTGTCATAGTTCTTGATGTGCTCCAGGGCCCCATAGGTTGTAGTCAGATAATAGGAGCCTGCGAAGGGGAGGTAGGATTAGAGGGGGCGTGTCAAGGGTAGGCAGGCTGAGCACCCGCTTCCTCCAAGCCCCACTCTTCTCCCGGTCCCAAGCTCCACCCACCACCGCAGCTGGTGGGCGCATGCTTAGTGGTCACGTGCTCCAGGACTGGTGGGACCTCGTGCCCACACTGTAATCTCAGCAAGCCCTTAAAGGCCAGCCCTGCCCAGCGCTTTCACGCGGCTCCCTTCCACAATGAAACACGTGCTTATTTTTAAAATAATGCTTTAAAATGAGTTTTTGTTTCAAAAGTTATAGGAAACATGTTCTCAGGGTCGGGGAAAGGGTGGCTGGAGACAGGCTGGGCCTCCCTAAGGCGGGCTTTTCATTGTGGATTAGAAATGTGTTCTATTTATTTATTTTTATTTATTTTTCTGGTACTGGGGATGGAGCCTGGGCCACTAGGTTGCTTGAACTTTTGATCCTCCAGCCTCAGCTTCTCAGGGCTGGGATTACACACCTGTGCCACTGGGCCTGCTTGCTTGAGATATTTGAGCCATGCAAATGTACTATCTATTCTAAATAAATAAATAGATAAAAATTAAAGATGAAGAAATCTGGCCAGGATGCAGGCCCATAATCCCAGCACTCTGGGAGACAGAGGCAGGATTACAAGAGTAAAAGGGATGAATCCAGATTAGGTGCCAGATCTAGGGATGTGTGGGCAAAGCCTGGCGATTTATGAGATCCCAGGGAGGTGTCCTGGAGGCCCCTCGCTTCTCGCGTGAAGGGGGAGGAGCTCCCAGCCCTGCCAAGGGACGGGCCTTCTCCAGCCAGCTTGGCCTTCCAGCCCGCTTCCCTTTGTCTGAAGGCAGGCAGTGCATGTCATGGCCACGAGATGGCGCGCGACACCACGGGGCGTTTTGGAGACTTGCTCTCTGGGATGTGTTGTCCATAGACTGCTTCCAGTAAGATGTTAGCCTGGTCTGGCCAGCTGTCAGAGGGGACGTGGGTAAAGCAGTCTAAAAAAGCACTGTAGAAGAGGCCTGGGCTGTGGATGGGAGGGGGCAGCAGGTACTGCCTGGGTCTCCTGTCTGCACCCTGATTTCCCAGGGTGGTGGGAGCTGGGGTGGAGATTAAAGGGAGCGAGGTCCCATCAGCTCTTTCAGCTCACAGGAAGGCCCTGATCTATTCTGCCCCAGAAACAGTGGGCCCCGGTGATTGCCCCTTTGCTAAATTACATCTCGTGAAACAGGCCTGAAAAGTCGTGAAGGCCCCAGAGCACAGAATCTGTCTCGCAGGTTTTTTACAGAATTATTATTTGTGCACGTGACCAGGGAAGAGGATGGCAGACCTGACTCCAGCTCCTGCCCTGCCTTGGTCTTTGGTCTGACAAACTCAAAATCCCAAACCTATGGGAACAGGACTAGGGCGTGGGGCGTGGAGGTGATGATGTCATAAAAGTGGAGCCCTCATGGGTGGGATTTGTGCCTTTATAAGAAGCCCCAGCCAGGCCCAGGGACGCAGGCCTGCAATCCCAGCACTCTGGCGGCTGACGCAGAAGAATTACACATTTGAAACTAGTCAGAGTGACTTAATGACTTGGCAAGACCCTGTCTCAAAATCAAAAAAATCAAAATGGGCTGGGGATGTAGCTCAGAGTCAAGGTCCTGGGCTTGATTTCCTGCATCACCTCGGACTCCCAGCTTCCAGAACTGTAGAAATAAGTTATTTGTGGCTCAAAGGTGCCCGGTGTGTGGCACATTGTCATGGCAACCTAACTGGAGCACCCATCTGCTCCTGTAGATGCCAAGAGAGTGAAAACCTTCATTCTCGCCCACCTCCTTCCCTTTCCCCAGCCAGAGAGGCTGGGTGACCTGCCCGCGTCTCCCGGCAGTCAGTGGCAGAACTGGGTTCCTGATCCAGCCTCCTGCATCCTCTGTCCTAAGTCGGGGCTTCTGGGAGGCTGAGCTCCAGCAAGGAGCACAGGGACCTGCACCTGGGGACGCTGCCCCTTGCCCCTGTAGAGGGACTCTGCCTTCCCCTGGACCTCAGGGCTGAGTCCAGAGGGCTGATGTTGGGGAAACTCAGAGACACCCACATACCAGCTCTTCCCTCTGTTTACCCAGGAGACTGTCACACACTTGAAATGCAAACAGATGCAAAGAGAGCCAGCTAACTTCAAGCCCCAGAAGCCCCGGGGGACAGCTGGCCTGAGGTCTCTGCGGGCTCCCTGGGAGCCCATGATGCTGGGCGCTGGGCACTGCACCTCTGCGGGTTCTTGGTGGGGGGACAGCCCCCGTGGGCGGAGGAGGCGGTGGAGGGAGGACAGGGAAACTCAGGGTGCAGCAGCCTCACCCCGCGTCCTTCTGGGGAGCGCGGGGCCCTGGCACACCACTGAGCTCCTCTCCCTAACAGCACCTTGGCCGGGCAGCTCCCATGGCCCACTCTGTCTAAGAACTCCTGCCGCCAGCTCCAGCTGTCCCTGTGTCCCTCCAGGAGGAGTTCCTTCCTCCCCGCCTTTTCATTGGAAACAGGGTCTCGCTGTGTAGTCCACGCTGGTCTGAACTCACTATGGAGCCCAGGCTGGCCTCACATAGAAAGCAATCCTCCTGCCTCAGCCTCTTGAGTGCTGGGATTACAGGTGTGCGCCACCACACCTGGTTTGTGCCGGCTGGTGCTGGGGAGTGGAACTCAGGGTCTCATGCTTGCTGGGCAAAGCTGTAGGTGTGTGCTGTTCCTCCAGTCCCACCTCCCCATTCTTTATGTGCGGTTCCAGTTCCTCCTTTACCTCAGTGCTACCTCCTCCAGGAAGCCCTCCCTGAGTGTGCTGGCTGGGGACCCGTTCCCACTCCCTCTGCGTTCCCCACCACCCCGGCTCTTGCGGATGCTGGTGACATCCTTTGTTCTGTGTCCTGTTGGTGTGTGAGCTCCTCAGGCAGAGCCGGGACCGAGGGCCCCCACCCCAGGGTGCAGCCCAGGCCGGCAACTCACCCTCTCCCAGCTGCAGCGCGGGGTCCATGAGTTCCATCATGTACTCTACGTCCAAGAGCATCTCCGTAAGGTTGCTGCGGGCCAGCACGTACATGAGCACGGGCAGGAAGTCGTCGGCCCCGTAGGGCTTCCCTGGGAGGGGGACAGGGGAGAGGACCATGAGAGCTGGGCTCGTGTTGACATGAGCCACTGCTTGCCCTGTGGGGGGCTGTGGGTGCTCACCCCAGAGAGGACAAGGTCGGCTTTGTCATGACTGTTGGGACGTGGGATGGGACTTCCCAGGAGGCCTCAGCTCTCCGCAGGTTTGGGAAGGAGGAACTGAGAAAGGGTTCTGGGCTGGCGGTGACCCCTTCCCCTTTCCAGGCCCCATTGGGATTACAGGTTCACATCGCCCACCCACAGCATTAACTACGTCTCCCTCCCCACCTGGGAAACAGAAAATCCTTCCTGATCACCCTCCAAGCCTCAGGCTCCTCCGTGGCCTCCCTGGGGCGGCCTTCTGGAAGGAGCAGCTTGTCCCAGACGCAGCTTCTCACTTCCTCTCACAAAGGGAGGCCGGGACCAGGCTGGACCGATCTGCCTGTGAGCCCAGAACTATCCGCGAGGTCCAGCTGCCGCCTTGGCGCCTTGGGTTGACCCACCAGGCCAGCCCAGGGTCCTGCCAGCACCTCAGCTCTTCCGGAAAGCTAATCCTACTTAACATGGTTTTCCAAAGGATTCAGTGACCCCTGAGAACTATACCTGACTTCAAAGGGGCAAATCTAAATAAAAATTTAAACATAGGGACAAATGACAAGAGCAATTGTATTACAGAAAAATAACAAAACCACAAAATAAGAAAAAACCTGCACCACTTTAGAGTGGCAATTTGGCTTTGAGTTTCCTAGTGGCCGAAGTGAAAAGGAAAACACAGCCGGTTACGTTCTTCTCTTTGTCCACGAGGACAGGTCTAGCTGGGTCTCTTGGGGCAAGATCCAACTATACTACTTCCTGGCTGGGGACCAGGGGAAGTTTCTTCCTTCCTCTTAACAGAGAGGCTGGAGACTAAAGTTTGAGGTGGGGGAGGGGTTGTTCAAGGACATGACACGGGTGGGAGGGGCCATGTTGACATAGTAAGGCCGAAGGGAGAAGGCAAGTTGTGCCTTGATAGGCATTTATTAAATAATGTCCTCCTACCACCCATATTTTGAAGAAAGCAGAAAAAGTCAGTAGATGCTGAAAACCCACTGTATGCAAAACCCTATCTTACCAATTTGTTTCTACGGCATTGACAGCACTCATAAATTCTCCATGACCCCAAAATTCTACTGTCAGCTATCTATAGCCCAAGAGAAGTGAAAAACTTCCATCAATGACTCGTGTTCACAACAGCATTCTTTCAAGTAGCCAGAAAGTGGAAGTAGCCCAAATATTCATACCTGCGAAGTGGAGACAAAAATGTGGTATATCCATACAATGGAATACTACTTGGTAATAAAAAGGAACACACTGGTGACACAGACTATGCTGTTATGATCCTAGAAGCGTCTTATGGAAAACAGACCAGCCACAAAACACAACCTATTGTCTGAGTCCATTTATAGTAAATGTCTAGACAAAGCAAATCTACAGAAAGCAGATTTGCAGTTGCCAGGGAATGGGGTGGTGGAGATAGACAGCAGTTGCTAACGGGGACAGTTTCTTTTTGAGGTAACAAATATGTCCAGGAATTACAGTATTTGGATGCATAAATGTGTGCATGTACTAAAAACCACTGATTTTTGAAGAAATATGTATATGCATGCATGCACACGCACACACACACGTGCCGATCTTGGCTACTGAGGGAACTCTGGGCTTTCCTTCCCTTTGCGTCCCTCAAGTGAGTGGCCCATCCTCCGCACCCAGCAGGCGGTGCTTATGGTAGGGTGGCACAAAGTGACCAGTTGGTGACTGGCAACATTATACCGGGGACTGTGTGAGCCCTTCACACATCGGGGGAGAAGAAAGGATTCACAGCTGGTCTCTGCCGAGGGACTGTGATTTCAGGGTCACAGGCAGCTGGCCAGAGATGGCCTTGTGTTCCTTGCCAATTCAGGTTTGTTCTAGACTGCCACGGCCACTGGGGACTGCCAGCCGCTTCTCTTCCTCCCACTTTAACTGAGATCGATTTTCATCGCAGAACTCCTGACTTGGCTACAACATGGCCTCCCCAAATGAAGACATTTCCCAGCCTCCCCTGCAGCTGGGAGTGGCCGTGAATCTAAGTTCTAACTAATGGGATTTGAGAGGGAAATGGTATTATTTAATTTCCAGGTCATGCCCTTGAGAGGACAAAGCACATGCATGACAAAGAGCCCCAGGGACAGTGGCGCAACAACAGGGTGGAAGGAGCCTGGGTCCCTGAGGTTCCCCCAGAGAACGTCCTGCCAGCCTGCACCATGCATGCGAGTGGAATACAATTCAGTTCTCTTCAAGTCATCCTGGCGTGTGGACTCATTGCCTGCCAGCTAAGCTCCAGCCCAACTTCTGCAGAACTCAGGCTGCCAGCAGCAGTGGAAAGTGCCCAGTTAGGGGTCAGAGCAGCTACGGCTCCCTCCTTGACTAAAATCCTTTCCCTAACCACCCAGCCCCACAGATTCTTACTGCCCCAGGCAAAAGAGTGGATGTATTTTTCTGGATCCTAGTAGGAAGATCTAAGTAAAAGAAAGGTGTGTGGGAAGGAGGAGGCCCCTGGGGTACACAGTGATCCCCCCAGAGCTGTCCTACCCGCTGTCCACACCTGGCCAGAGCTGGGTCAGGCCTGAGGAGCACACAGGAGCACTGCCTTCAAGCGCTGGGGGAGGACACGAGTGTCCCCGCACCCCCAAAGGCCTGGCTGATGCGTCCCCTTCTGGGTCCCCGCTCCACTGCACTGGCACTATGGCGTGTGGACGTCCTGTGTATAAGTCCCTCTCTGATTTTCCAGGGAACAGGTGCCCTGCTTCCTGCCCTCTGGCCATGCTCTGTTTCTGTGTCTGCACACTGGGGGAGCAACACCCACCCTAATGGCTCCCCAGGGTTCTGGAGAGAATCAGATGGGGAAATGCATACGAACACGTCAGACCCACGAAGCGCTGCGAAGAGTAGAACTGTGATCAGCGTGAGTTCTGCTTTCTCAGGGGCCTCCTCTTCCCCGCCAGCCCACGGACAGGCTGAGGGGCGGGTAACACCCAACTCTGAAAAGCGGAGCCCTACCAACTGGGGTGCGGGTTCTGAGGCATGACCTACCAGCTGTGTGACCTCGGTGTACATGCTACACCTCTCTGAGCCTGAACTTCTGCTCACATGTGAACTGGAACAGATAACATGACTACCCTTTGGGATTTTGTTGAGAATTTTATGATACGATTCACATGGAGCACTCCTGCCACGTCCCCAGGGAAACTGCTACTACTAGACACAGACATCCGTCTTCCTCACTCTAGCCCCACCGGCAGAGCCCGTGTCCTCGTGGTCCCATGGCTTTGGGGCCTCCCTGCACAGAACTGGCTGACACTGGGAGCCGCTCCTAGGGGAAGGTTATTTGGGGCTTGAAGTTGTTTTTCAGGCAGACAACTTAATTATTGTTATAATCCTAGCTTAGAGGAGCTTGCCCCCTTTTTTGCCTTCTGAGTTAGGGAACAAGACGCGCCCAAAGGTGTCGCCACGAACAGCCCTGGGCCTTGAAGATATCGCCCACAACTCAGGCCTTGCCTGAGAACCGACTGCCTCCTCACTCTGCCCCCAAGGACACGTACCTGGCATTGCCTAACTTGCTGAGGAGCCACACCCGTCCATGCGAGCGGATATGGGAGGATCGGCTCCAAACCACAGGGTGCTGTCCCTGGGGCGCGGCCTGCAGTTGCTTCTTGGTTGCTGCAGCTGGGGTGGGGGAGGTGGGGATCCTGCGAGAGGTTCCCCGGGTGCTCAGGCAGCCTGGTGACAGAGCAGCTCCGAGCTCCCTGGGGCGGCGAGGACGGCCACCCAGGGCCCCAGGCCTGGGGACTGAGAGGCTGGGCCATGTGGGGTCTGAGGATGGGAGGGAGGAGTCCCCCTTAGGACTGGCTTCGAGTCCCACGTCTGTCACCCCTGGTCACCCATGAGACCAGGTCTCCATCTCCCCGGACAACATGGCCTGTCAGAGGGGCTCAGAAAGTGGAACCTTGTTCATGAATGAATGGACGAGTGTGGGGCTCCCGGGAAGCCCTGCATCCCTGACTGGGGTCCTCCCAGAGCCCCAGTGGCCGCCACAGCTAAGGGCCTCTGACTTGCCGATGTCTACAACGAACTGTTTCTACCAAGGCGAATTTCAGGCTACCGGGGGACCCGGAAGCGATGCGCACAGTCAGTTCCCACGGGTTCCAGCGCACTGCGGATCATGGATGAAACGCTGCAGGGCGGAGGCCTTTGCTCAGAGCCCTAGGCTGGTTACCTGCAAAGCAGGAACCACAGTGTAGGCGTGCAAAGCGCAGGCCACAACGGCTCCGCATGGCCCCACCGGGGCTTCCAGCGTGCGGGCGCCCAGCCTGGCGTGCGGCGCAGCAGGGCTGCATCCTCCTCCTGGGGGCACCGGCTCAGGGCTTGGTCCGTGCCCAGCGGGCCCAGGCAGCGCCAGGGGATGCAGGGGCACAAGCCTCCTGTGATGTGAACATCTGTCTTGAGTGGATCAGAGCTCACAGCCATCTGGCGGTGCCTCCTAAGCCCCGCAGGCTGCCGCCTGCCTTTCCTGGTGATTTCTGCTTTCCTTCTGCCAAGCGCCATCTGCTCGCCATCTGTCACACAGGGGAGCTGCTCACGGTGTGAAGAGCTGGCTGGGACCTTCTGCATATTTCATTTAGTCTTTCTTTCTTTCTTTCTTTCTTTCTTTCTTTCTTTCTTTCTTTCGTTTGTTCATTTTTTGAGATGGTCTCACTCTGTAGTTGGGCTGGTCCTGAGCTCACTACATAGCCTGGGCTGGCCTTGAACTCATGGAAATCCTCCTGCCTCAGCCTCTGGAGTGCTGGGATTACAGGTGTGTACCACTACACCCAGCTTATGTGGTATTGGGGAATTGAACCCAGGGCCTTGTGCTTGCCAGGTAAGCGCCCCAATGACTGAGCTATGGCCCCAGGCCCCTGTATGTGTGTTGTGGGATGGGAGACTGGAAAGGAAAGGCTTGTTTCAGCTAAACATGAACCGAAGTGTGCTCATCTGGGTCTCACTCATTGTGAGGGCGAGGAGGCCCCTGACTGTCACCGACCATCTCCATGATCGAGTGAACTAAGCTGAGTTTCTCATCTGAAAATAGAGACTAATAATGACCGCAGTCGGCTGCACGGGGCTGTGTGTACACAGAATGAGGCTGAAAGGAGGTCTGCTCACTTGGGAAGCATTGTTGAACAGGGGGACAAGAGCAAACTTTTTCTGCAAAGGGTCAGTTAGTGAATGTAAACCCTCAATCTGGAAGAAAGGATTAGCCGTACCCCACTTCCTATTGTGCTGATCGGCTCTTCCAGAAATTGTGTGGCTGGTGCAACAATCCTGGGACAGCAATAAAGCTCACAATTAGGATCTGCTTTGACCTTTGCCCTCTACCATGACTCCTGCCTAAAGCAACATCCTTCCTCCTGAAAGTCTTCCTGGAAGACTTCGCCAACCAGGTTTGATGCCCTTCAAATGGGCTTCTTCGGCTCTGTCACTGCAGAGTGGAAAAATCACCAGGTTTTAACTCAGAGAAGTCTTCCCTTTGGGACTTTTTTTTTTTTTTGCGTAAATTGTGAACATCTTAAAAACAGGGACGGTCCTTGTGCTTGTTTTTGTTGTTGTTAACATTGGTATTGTCAACAGATGGTTTTCACCTTCTGAATGAATGAATTTGTCTGAAGACACAGCTGGCAGAAAGGAGAGGCCATCCGCCCTCTGGATCTGGATCTGTGCTGGCCCTGAAGGCTTTAGGGGGAGTGGCTCGAGTCCACGGCAGCTTCTCTGGCTGGCTGCTCACCTCCTGTCCACCGTCCCCTTCCAGCCCCTCCAGGCAGCTTCCGGCTTTGTCTTTGCCTCCAGACAGTCCCCCGGGACCAGTCCAGGCTCCTAGCTGAGCAGATGAACGAACCCCGACCTGGGGAGGAAGAATGGTGGGCGGGGGAGGTCACCCACAGGGTCTGTGGCCGTCATGGAAGGAAGACGCCAGCCCCTCCTTCCTGCTGGGCTCCCCATCCCCTGCCTGGTGGTTTGACCTTTGCACAGCCTGGTAAAGTCCAACTTCTGCTCTGAGCAACACCGCATCCTTTGTCCCAACTCCCGGCTTCCTCTTTAGAGAGCTCAGCTCGCCAGCCGGGAGCTGCATGAGCGGTGGGCTCTGAGGTCGGCCGCCATAGAATGCCAGCTGGGGCATTCCAAGGGGCACGAGGCTGTAGGGCTGGTGGAACTCACACTATGGCTTAAGCACGTTTTGGTGGTGGTGGTGCCAGGGACAGAGCCCAGAGTCTTCACGTTAAGCTACGTCCTCAGTTTTTGGAGACAGGATCTCACCAAGTCGCCGAGTTGTCAAGGTCGAGCTTAAATTTGCGATTCTTCTGCTTCAGCTTCCCAGAGGGCTGGGATGATAAGCCCGTGCCCCCAGGCTGAGTGTGCCTGTCTTTTCTGAGTCATTTTTGATCCCTGGCTGGGGAGGCAGTGGCTCAGCCCAGGCTCTGGATGTCTGTCCCTGTTCCCCCAGTCCCCTGCTCTGCTGTGACCCTCCATGTGCTGCCCTAACCATGGTAAGCCTCAGTTTCCTTGGAAATAGGGAGCATAATGACATCCACCTGCAGGGGGCGCTGTGAGGATGAGCTGACAAGACACGCAGCCAGGGCTCCGCACGGTGCCTGCTGTGTTACACTTTATACCCGATCGTGATGAACGGCAGGAAGGTAACACGTCCCGGGCACCTCGGTGCCCCTGTGCCATCTTGGGGACTCAGCTCCAGTTCCACCGTGGGGTGGCAGGGTGAGGTGCTGTTCCTTCTGGGCCTGGGCTCTGTGAGCGCTCTCTCTGTGTCACTCGTATTCGATGGCCAGGGACCTAACAGACTGCCCTCAGCGCAGATCCCTGAACGACTTATGTTACAGCCACACTATTCAACTGTGCTTGAGTGAACAGGAAATCAACTCGTACTGACTTAGAGACGGGAGGGCTTATCTTTATAGCAGCCAGGGCTTCCTTAATTAGTCGGTTACCCTTCCATCCCTCTAGGTCAATTGTAAAAAGGCTGTGGAGAAATTCCTCAATACACCTGTGATCAATCTCTCTGTGGTCAGTATGATTTCATCTGAAATCAGGTTAGGTTTTTTTGCACAGATTTTCAAAAATCAACAACGTGATCTCCATCTTCGTCTTCTCTCCCCCCAGGCAATGTCACCGAGGTCCTGGGGTCACCATCCAGAGCCTCCTCCCACCTAACTGCGCAGCTCTGCACCTGCTGGGGCCATCTGCAAACTCTAGGCACCCTGGGAGGTGGAGGGCACCCTGCTGGCCCCACAGCCAGCTGCCTGGCCATGTGCATGCACTATGACCCGGGCCCAAGTTGGGTGACATCTTTAGAGGCCCACGGGCATCAGACTACCGAGGGCCCTGGGGAAGCTGCAGATCTCAATCCCCTCTCAGGTGCCTCCTGTCAAGTGTCTTCACTGGAAGGTTCTACACTGTATCTTTCCTGCCTGTGGGAGGATTCCTGGGCCTGGGTCTATTTCTCCTGGCTTCCACTGGCCTTGACCTTAGACACTGGAGGCAGGAATGACTGGATGGCCGAAGACACAGGAAAGAAGGACCGAGAAGCCTCCCTGGTCTCACCAAGCCTCGTGAGGCCACAGGAGCCAGGTGTGGTCTTGGGGTAGGGATGGAGCGCCAAGTTCATCCAAAGCCATCTGCCTCCATGAGCTCCTTGACCTGTCTGAGCCAGGACCTGAACCTGCCATGCTGGCAAAGGTACTCCGTTGCCCTTCTGAAACTCGGGGCTGGTCCCCAGGCTGCTGGAATAGTGACGAAAGCATAAGCGTGGGGAGAGAGTCCTGGGGTGTGATCCTGCCATCGGTGATGCGGGGCGGGTGGAATTAGAGCAACTTCCAGCCAACTCAGAGCTCGTGTCTCCCCACGTTCAGCCGTTTCTCCGCTGTTCTGCAGCGGCTGCCTGCAGCCAGAACCCGTCAATTGTATGTCAAGTGGGCTGCACGAGAACCACAGCTTTAGCAGCATCAAGGCCCCAGGAGAAGTGGGCATGGGCATCTTCCTGAGGGAGCCCAGGGCGGGAGGGTGGAGCTGAGCTGGGGGGAAGAGACAGCTAGCAAGGGCGGGCGGCGTGCAGCCTGGAGCTCTGTCTCTCCACGGGCCTCCCAGGGGCTCCTGGGTTGCTGATCTCTGGACCCCATTTCAAATCTCCAGGTTATAGACTCACCACGCAGGGCCCAGTGCCAAAGCCAGAGAGAGTTTGAGTCAATCGGGATGTGGCTGAGAATGCCCAACCTCAATCTAGTCATGGGGAAACAACTGACAAACACAAAATGGGGAACTCTCGGGCTGAGCAGGAAGGGAGCCTCCATTTCAGTCTCCAAAATATCAACGACAAAGACAGAGGCTGTGGAAATGTTCCAAGCTAAAGGGGGCGAGACACACGTGATTACTAAAGGCAAATAAACCCCTGGTTGTTGGCTCTGAGGGATCCTCAGACCAAGTGACAACCCAGTCACTTGGATAAAAAGTGATGCAGCCTTCTGAACAGACCAGAGGTTATACCAGGGCACAGAGCCAGGACGGTGTTTAGGGAGAAAGGCCAAAGAATGGGACTTACCCTTCACAGGATTATGATCAAAATTATGTATCCAGGGGCTGGAGGAATAGCTCAGTGGTTAAAGCACTTGACTAGCAAGCACAAGGCCCTGGGTTTGATTTTCTGGCACCCCATAAGCTGGGCGTGGTAGTACGTGCCAGTAATCCCAGCACCTGGGAGACTGAGGCAGGAGGACTGCTGTGAATTGGAGGCCAGCCTGGACTACCTGCCTCAAATAAGTGACAAAAACAAAGCAAAATAAAATTATGTATCCAGCAGACAGTGTACAAAGTTAATAACTTGCAAGAGAGTGCAGGTACTCCTGTTTTGAAGTATTATTTCTACTCTCTTTTGCTGCATTATTTCTATTTCCAAATGGAAGGTTAAAAAAGTAGCAACAGAACTATTCGTTTCAAACAAAATCCTATGTGGAGTGCCACATATCAAACAGGTCTAGGAGGGCTGTCTGCAGTAATGCTGGCCTGAGGGCCCTGCACTGTACCTCTTTGGTGGTCCCCATGGTGCCCTGTGGAACCCAGTTTCGATTCAGCCTCCACAAAGGAGGAAATATGGCAGGAGACAGCAGTTCCTATACCCTCTGGGGTCTACACAGCAGCACCCAGACAGGTGTTCCTAGGCCCGTTTTATGGGTGGAGACAGTGAGGCTGGGGAGGTGACTCATGAGTACCTCAATGCCCAGGGACTTCCCACAGGCTGTCCCCCTTCCAAGCCCCCCAGCACTGCATGGGCAGGTCACATCCCCATCTAATGTACACACGGAGTCCTGTGAAACCACTGTCCAAGGCTACAATGTGAAAATGGGGTTGGACCTCAGGGCCACAGATGAACCCCAAGGCCCTGATCTTGTCAGGGAACCGGCTGAGGCTCCAGCCTGCTAGGAACAGAGACA
Source organism: Ctenodactylus gundi (assembly GCA_004027205.1). Lineage (NCBI taxonomy): Eukaryota > Metazoa > Chordata > Mammalia > Rodentia > Ctenodactylidae > Ctenodactylus > Ctenodactylus gundi. The sequence continues at coordinate 10,370 of PVKB01007431.1, read as the reverse complement.
AAATGGTGAGTGGGACTCCCACCATCCCTTGACATGAACCCACAGGTTTGTGGTAAGGAGTCTTGGTTCAGGGCCGTGACTCTGGCCTGACCTTCACTGAGCAGAGCTGGCCTGCCTGGGTGGCCTCTGAGTCACCAGGGATGACAGCCCCGTGCCCCTCCCACCCTTCTGCTCTGTCCCCCGCCTGCTGTCCCCAGCATGCCCACTCCACCAACTGCCTTCCTCTGCTCTTCCTCAAAATTAGCTGCTCCTTCCCCGTCCTTGATCTGGGTGCATTTTCAGCAGCCAATTTCAAGGTGAGTGTGGGCGTGCCACTGTCACCTGACTGGCTTTAAAAGGAATTCCAGGAAGCCAGAGGCTTGTGGGAAAAAGGGCTTGTTGCCCAAGGGACTGTCTCTTCCCAGTGTTGTCCTGCAACGCTGTCTCAGGTCGGCTGGGCCCTTGGCCTTGACTTCACCTTGAGCCCAGTGGGGACAGTGACACCTGTGGTTAGGGGTGCGGTTGCTTGGTAACACGCAAACTCCAGGCTCCTCTAAGTCCCATGGGGGCTCGCAGGTAGGGATGGCTATGTCCTAACCTGGGTGGGGCATGCAGAGCTCCTGGTCCCCTGAACCAGCCCACAGCTGAGAAGAAGTGGAGTTTAGGAAGGAGACCTGGGTCTGGCTGGTCTGTCTCTCTGAAGTCCCAGGGGATCTTCCGCTCTCTCTGACACTGTGCTGAGCACAGGCCCGTGAGGTCTGTCTCTTTTCTCTTTGACTCAGTTCCTCTGTGTCCTACTCTTTCACCAGGCAGGATACCCAAGCCTGTGCATGGTGGATCCAAGATGGCCTCACTAGGGTCCGAAGAGGCTGCTGGCTTCTCTCACCAGTGTTCTGCTGGGCCACAGAGGGGTCTTAACTTCCTGCAGCTGTGCCACTCACTCCAGGGCTCTCTTTCCTCTGGGTTGAGCCTGTCTTACTCCCATGGCGGGTACTCAGTTTTGTTTGCATTGTGGGCCTGCTCACTGGCCCACAAACTGGGCAAGTCACAGGACCTCTAGTTCTCATGACCACCTTGTGAAAATATACCCAATACCAGGGCTCTGCTTTAGGCCCTTTCTCTACCAATGACATTTCAGCATTTATTTTTTTGAGGCAGGGTCTTACTCTGTAGACCACTCTAGTCCTGAGCTCAGCATGTAGCCCAGGCTGGCCTTGAACTCCTGGCAGTCCCCCTGCCTCAGCCTCCCGAGTGCTGGGATTACAGGCACGCCCAGTTTATGTAGTGCTGGGGAATGGAACTCAGGACCTTGTGCTTGCTAGGCAAGTGCTTTAACTGTTGTGCCCCTCCAGCCTTTCTGGCATTAAGGTAAAGTGTCCACGCAGCTCTGACTCAGCATGTGTCTGCCTTTGGGGAACGCTATTCATTCTCACCATAGGACAGAGAAAACTGACCACAACCTAGAGCCCAGGAAGGAGACTGTTCCAGGTAAAGGGTCCCCACCCTACGCCCCGGTGCCCTACCAGCAACTGTCTCTGCTGGCCAACAGCCTAGGCAGCCTGCCCTTCTCTGAGGGAGAAGGAGAAAACCCCTCTTCTTACATAGCCAGAGTGGAGCCTGCAGGTGCCACATGCTGAGAATATTTCACAATTGTTTCTAACATTCTCAAGTGATGGGGTACCGTATGGTTCTGGGCCATTAGGGGTCTTGGTTCCCATCTCTGTAAAGAAGCTTCCACGGATGAGATTTGGCCCCTAGGGGCTCAGGAAATCATTCAGGGTCACACAGACCAGGGATTTGAGTCCAGGTAGCCATCTTTCCAGTCTCCATTTCCCATGGCTGCCACACACAGTTACGCAGGTTGCTCACTGCACATGGTCATCCAGTGGAAAGCATCGCCGGAGGGGGAAATCCAGCCCTTCTGCTCCCACATGGGCATTATGGCGCAGTGACACCTGTTCTTCCCCACCCAGGGCAGTGCTGCTACAAACTGATTGCAGACAGTTCCAAAGACGCCCTCCCTCCATCCGTACCCTCTGCCCTGTACTTTGCAGCTTTTCCCATCAAAAAGGGAAGTGCTCCTAACTCCTGAATCCGGCTCATCATGTGACCAAGCAAGCCAATGAAATGTGCCAGGGACATTGGGCCAGGTCAGGCCAGGTCTCAACTGCCTGGCAGGCTTTCCTTGCTCTCCTGGTCCCACGTAGGGCTCTGGGCACGGGTTGGAGCCACCTGTTCCAGAATGAGGCACTCAGGGTCTGTATACCTGTCCCAGCCCACAGCTGGTCACTGCCTGCCAGATGAGCATGGCTGTCATAGAGCCGGCCACCGCTGACTGTAGACCATGCCGAGCCCAGCAGAGTTTAGCATGGGTAACCAGGCTGGTGTTACCACTGACACCCCATTGTACGGTCATTACCAATAGTCCCTGTTACAGCTAAATCATGTTCCCCCAAATCATATGTTGGAAGTACTAATTCTCAGTACTCAATAATATGACCTTATTTAGAAATAGGATCACTATAGATGTAATTGGTTTTGAGGTCACACCAGAGCAGGGAAAGCCCCTAACCTGCTGTGACCAATGGCCTCACAAAAAAAAGGGGAAATTTAGACACAGACACACATACATAGAATGCTTCTGCAGACTGGGGTACTGAGGCCAGGAGCCAAGAGAAAGGTGGAATGGACCTAGTCTCTAGTGCTTGTAGAGGGGGCCCAGCCCTGCCCATGTCTTGATCGTCAATTTTAGCCTCCAACTCTGCTAAATAATGTTGTGCTGCTGTTTGAGCCTCCTGGCCAGTGGCACTGATTCAGCCAGTAACCGTTGTGACGACCCTTTGCCTAATGGCTGCATCGGCTTGGAAGGGTTGGCTGTTTCAAACTGTGGACCCCTCTCTGTTCTTCCATCCCCACAGAACGCCTGGGCGATGCCAGAGAATGCCACCATAGTCATGAGGACCCTCTTCCATCTGAGCCTGGCTGGCTTCTCCTGTGCAGAGCCTCCCAGAGAGGGCCCCCTGCCTACCTGGGTTACCAAGTGCCATGGAGTCGTAGATGAGCTTGCAGGTCTTAAGTAGGGTGGAGATCTTCTTTTCGGGTGAGTAGGCCTTGTGCATGCTGGCCAGCTTCTGCAGGATCTTCTCCATGACAGGCACCTCGGGCACGCTGGTGGTCACACCCAGGTCGGTGGTGGTGGTAGCCAGGACGACCAGCTGGTTCTCCTTTAGCTGTTGCAGTGAGCCATCCCGGCTGTGGATCTCATGCAGGCTCGAGTCAATGGCTTCCTTCAGGGGCTTCAGGACACACTTGTATAGGGCAGACTCCACGATGGCTTCTGTGGGTGGGTGAGGACACAGGGTGAGGACACCAGTGGCAGGGGTTCTGCCGTCCATCCCCACTGCCCACAGTGCAGCCTCTCCAGCTCTGGTCCGTGCAAGGACATACTTAAACCCAGCAGATCTGCCCTTGATTCTGACACGTGAGACCTTATAGGACATCCAACAGAAAGCTACACTGCAGAGACACAGTGCAGGAGCCCAGGGTCCACTGTATCCTGGAGCTGCTCACACAGCCTAGCACAGAGTGCATGGTCACAGGGCAGCCTACCTACCAGGGAACAGCAATGCACAACCTGGCCAGCTGTATGCTGAGGGCCTGGATGCCCAGTAAATGACAGGTGCAGTTATTCTTGACATTGCTTTCTATTACCATAGATACCTGACTTTAGTCTCAATATATACTATACCCAGGTTCTCATCACTGCCACAGCTACCACGCTGACCCGGGCTGGTCAGGCCACCTCCAGCGCCTCTTGCCCAGGTTATGTCCCTAGCTTCTTGCCTTGACCCTTAGAGTCTACTTTGAACCCAACCACCAGCGTTATTCTGTTCTGACACAATATTCCACAATCAGAAGACTGCAATGGCTGCCACTGAATGTTGGGCCAGCTGACTGATCTGTGAATCTGAGTGGATTAAGATACCCACTGAGGTGACTGGATCCTGGGGTGTAGCCCTCCACAGTGGGCAAATCTAGTGATGCCCACAGCTGGATGTGCTGTCAGGAGATGGGCCCAGCTGGAGGGGGGTGCGAGGAGGTGTCTCTGGAGGGTACGTCTCTCAGTGGGGCTCTTCCCCAGTGCTCTGCTTCTGGGCTGCCAGGAACTGAGCAGCTCTGATCCTTCTACTGTGAGCTTCCTGCGTTAGAGCTGGCTGGTCATGGACTGAAACCTTGGAAACCGTGAACCAAATACACCATTTCCTCCCTTAAGATGCGGGTGTCATGCAGTTGTCCCGGCAGTAGGAAAGCTGGCCAATACACATGTGTAGTACAATCAAAGCCAGAGTCTCCACTGTGGCCTACAAGGTCTCCTGTGACCCTGAGACCCCTTTCACTTATGCTCCGCTTGCTCCCTGCATCCTGGCGGCACCCCCCACCTTCTGGCCTGCTCCTGTCAAGGTCTTTCACCTGCTCTTTCCCCCTTGTTCATGACTATCCACCCGGCTCACCCTTCACCGTTCAAATGTCTGTTCTGAGCCAGATGGCACAGGAGTGAGTTAGCTCCAAGCTCACAACAACTGCTACATACCAGGCATGACTGAAAAAAATGGTGGGTATTTAAATTTTAAAAATGATCACAGTAAAATATACATTGTCATTAATCCTCCACACTTACCCATCATTCTTTGCACTTCCCAAGGCAGCTCTGGAAGTCCTATTTTGTGAGTGTCTTTAGTTACACTGTTGTGGCTGCCTCAATGTCCTGAATTGATTCAAAATGTTCCCCATTCATGGTCATTTTGACTTTGAACCGGAAGTCACCTGGTGCCAGGTCCAATGAATGAAGCAGATAAGGACACATCGTCCTGTTGTGTGTGCCTGTGTGTTTTTTACAAACCTGCCTTTTCACTGGCTGGCAGTCTTCACACTTCACAGACACTCATGTACAAGGACTCCCAGGGCTGCTTCAGAAGGCAGCAACATACACGGGGTAAGTGTGTTTGAAGCAAGAAAGAACATTCTGAAGAGATTTATGACAATGTGTCTCTCACCATGATAAATATTTACAGTGATAAATTTTTAAAATGCAGCCAGGCCCAGTGGTGCAGACCAATAATTACAGTACTCTGTGAGAACCCTCAAGTCTGATCTCAGCCTGGATATCTTACTGATGTAGCGAGACCCTGTCTCAAAATCAGACATAAAAATTGGCTGGGGGATGTAACTCAGTGTGAAGATCTCCAATACCACATGTCAGAAATTATTTTAAAATGTAAGCATCTGCTGCATATTCTGATCACAGCTCAGACACGCTATTACCTCCCTCTAAAAATGGACCCACCTAGGCTCTAAGATTGCAGGCTGGAGGCCAGGCAGAAGCTTAAACTCCTGTGTGTAGTGATGACCACAGTGGCCATCAGCTGCTTTGGGGGAAACATTTTGAGGAAGCTGCCTTGGCCCTGTCCCATCTCTGGGGAAGGAAGGGTCTTGGCTACTTGTCCTGGTGGGCTGGTCTCAATCCTGTCCCTGTGGAGGATGCTCCAGTCCATGCAGAGAGGAGGAGGAGCTCAGACTCCCACTGCTGAATCTCACACTGCCCCTCCATCCCCGTGATGAGGGCCAGGAAGTGGCCCATGTCTGGGTTTGGAGTGAGTCCCTGCCTGCCACCCGCCTCTTCCCCTCCATTCAGAGATGCATGCTGTTGTCTCTGTGCTCCCATGTTGTCCACCCAACAGGCTGTTTCTTGACCCCACTGCCTGTGTGGACCAGAAGAGCACCGCCCTGGGGAGGGGCTTGCCCTCCGCTCACCTGGGCTCCTGTCTGACCTGATCTTGGCTGTGTCGCTTCCTGTTCCAAGGCCTGATTCCTCCTCCATACAGCGAGAGGCCTATGCCAGAGGGCCTCTCCCTGCCGCCTCTGCAGCTCCAGTGCTCCCTGTTCCTGGCGGCCCTGACTAGTAGCCGTCCTCTTATCTGGAAGTTGACGAGCAGCCATAATTTCCTTTTCTGGAAGTCTCCGTGGCCCCGGCAGGCTCTGGGGACACTGTGCCATGTCTCCTGCTGGGACGGACTCTGAGTCTACCATCTGTTGGTGTCTTGGTACTAGACAGAGAACTGGCCTGTACAGACACCCTGTGGTGAGCCCCCACCTGCCAATGGCCAACATGGGGCTGGGTCATTACTCCTAATTCTGCCAAAAGCCCGGCTGGCACTAACCTCCCAAGCCTTTCCCAGAGCCACCTCACTGGTCCTGCCCTGTCCTAGCTGCTGGACCAGCCCTGGCTTCTCTGCCCATTTCATCCCCTCCTCTGAATCCTCCGCACCAGCTCCTCACCTGCCTTTCACAGCCTCCCACGAGGGGCCCTGGAGCCTCTTGCCTCGCCTCCCACCTCTGCCTGTGTCCACGCTGCTGTCCCTCCCTGAAGGGAAGCCCATGCGCCAGGCTGTCCACAGTGAGGCACCCTCTTGAGTTTCCTTTAGGCCCCAGCTCTTACATTCACCATTCTGGAAGGCAGCCTGACCACTACAGCTTCCTCCGGGCCACTCTGAGCCCCCATGCTGCCTCCCCCATCCTCTAGGTCTGCACGCTCCTTGGGCCTTGGCCTCAGATCTGTGTGATCTCACCCAGTCTCATGGCTTTTTTTTTGTGCTGACGGTTCCCAAATGTCTCTCTGCAGTCCACACTTCTCCCCAGGACTGCAGACTCAGCTCTCACCAGCCCACGCGACGTCCCCACTAGGCTGTGTAGTGAGCACCTAGAAGGTCACATGACCGAGCCTAAGCCTTGGGACTTCTCCCTGGTGCCCATCTCTGGAAGGGGCAGCTGCACCTCCCAGGGACACAGCACCCATCCCAGGCTCCTAGAGTCCACTGGGCCTACACCAGACCCAGTATCCCGGCTCACCGCCTCACCCCCACAGGCTCCTCCCACCCTGTGTCCCTCACTGCATGCTCGGATGGGGACAGCAGCTTCATAGCAAGTCTTTCTGGTCCCACTAGACATTGTAGCCAGAGTGATGCCAGGCACAGGTGAGACCTTGTCACTCTTGGACTTGAGCTGACAACAGCAGGAAGGGCACAGAAAACCCAAGTCCCAGAGAAGCCCAGGGGTCCAATGTGGCCCACCTCCCAGGCACCTCCTGCTGTCACTTCCTGGCATGTTCCCCACCGTGTCACCTTCCTCTAGAGTTTTCTCAGCTTTCCTGATGACTGCCTGACACCTCACTTGAAAGTGGCTCTCTGAGGATGGCTTAGCTAACCTCTGTCTTCCAAGCACCCAGCCAGCGCCTGGTGGAAAGTTGGGTACCCGGAAACTCTTCGTTGACTGCTTACGATGTGACTTCCTTGATCCCCAGATGAGAGCGCTGAGGGAGCAAGGCCGGTGTCACACTGATTTGGTGACTACTGGTGGTATAAATCCCAGTTGCTATGCGTGGGCCTTATCATTGTGCCCCTCAGCTTCTGCCCAGGAGACCCCTCAGCCCCAAGGGCCCCATGCAGATGTGCACATGGCCACTGGGGAGGCAGCTGCTGGCCTCTGACCTCATTCCCACCATGCAGCCCACCTGCAGTACCCAGCAATCTGTGGCCCAGTGAGCGCACCAGTTCCCAAGAGTCACCTGATTCCCGAGGAAGGTAGCACTTACACTCTTGACAAGAAACACTGAGAGATCGATTATGTTGCCAAGTCCCACATGTCCCTACTATGCCCAGCACTGATCCTTGACCTACTGGAGAGAAGAGAGGACCAGCGAACCTGGAGCAGGTAGCACTTGGAGGGCTTCAGGAAGTGACGGCTACCAACTAGTTTATCAGCAGCTAAATGTTTTGGCAATTACTTTACCCACAACAGGGTTCAATTAATTAATTAATTTGCAGGGGGAAAGTACCAGGGCTCAAATCCAGGGGTGTTCTACCATGAAACAATATCCCCAGCCCTTTTTATTTTTTTGAGACAGGGTCTCACTAAGTTGCCCATGCTGGTCTTGAACCTGCAATCTTCCTGCCTCAACCTCCTGAGTAGCTGGGATTATATTAATAGATACGAGCCATCCTGCCCAGGTGACTATTTTAAATATTCGTATAGACATGAAGTTGACTGAAATGTAAAATGTAGATTTTACTATGAATCTCAATCTTTGAAAGGTTTGCTAATTCTCATGTTGGAAGCTGGTGGGGGTGGGAAGGCTGGGGTTGCTTGCGAGGGGTGGTCAGAGCAAGGAGCGGGCTGGGGCTGGTTCCTTAAAAGTAGGACCCCAGAGCAGAGTTTGGGTGCACGTGATTTACTGAGAAAAGAAGGAAAAGGGAAGTGGGGTGCAGAAAAGATGGGCTTGAGATGAGGTCTCAGCCGCAGCCTGATCCCAGGGGGGTCTCTTGTGTCACCAATTGCACCAGAGAGGTCCCCCCTTAAGCAATGGGGTCTCCAGTCTTTATACCCCATTGCAGGTAGCAAGTGGCTTGCACTGCTGAGGGTTAAAAAGGGCTGTGGGTAACGTGGCTCCTGCATGGCTAAGGTCGATGTTCTGGGAAAAGGGGCAGCTATGTGCCATCGGGAGTGAGCCCTTGTAACTGTTACTGGGCGGCACATGCCTTCAGGAAAGGGAGAAGGCGAGAGGCAGATGTCTGTGCACAGACCCATCTCTCCACAGGGGCTCCCAGAGTCTACATGCTGCCCCCTCCTGCCCTCCCGGCCCTGGCACTGACCGAGCTCCTCCTCTGAGTGCAGGGCGGGGTCCACCAGGGCCTTGAGCTCGGTGCTCTGCAGCAGGTAGCTCTTGAGCTGGGTCATCATGGTGCGGATCTCCTGCAGCATCTCCGTGCTAGAGGTCTGGCGCGCCATCATCTCCAGGCTGTACACCTTGTAGTCCTGCACCAGGCTGCCGAAGTATGAGCCCTTATCCTGTGCCAGTTCTACCACCTTCTTGTACAGCTTGCGGTTGGTAGACAGGAAGGCGTGGAACACGCTGGTGAAGCTGGCGAAGCTCAGCCGGTGGCGTGCCCTGTCCAGGATCATGGATGGCTTCTTCTTCACGCTGGGGCTGCTGAAATCCAGCTCCTCCTCCGCGCTGCTGGTGGAGTAGGAGTCCTGATCGACGGCTGAGGAGGGCACCCCCAGGCTGTCCGAGAGGGAGGCCAGGGAGCCCTTGAACTCTGGAGAGCCCTGGGCACAGGCGCTGGGCTGGGCATGGAGGCGTGGAATCCCAGCCTGGGGGGCAGGACCCTGGCCTTCTCTGGGTGCACCAGGCGTAGGTTTCTCAGAGGCCACCTCCTGTGGGGGGAGCTTAGCGCTCTCCACAGGACTTGGAAGGACTGAGGCCAGCTGCCGGGAGACCCGTTTCTTCCTGGGGGGCGGGACTGGGGGTTGTCTCATCTTCCTGGGAGGGTCTGGCATGCTGCCCAGATCAATGCTAGTTTTGGCTTCTGCTTCCCGACCTTCCTCTGTGGTCCTCTGAGGTCTGTCCCCGGGGCTGCCTGAGGTCTCTTGCGAGGGCAGGCTGTGTGGGGCTGCCCTGGAGAGGGGGTCCCCCTCTGCTGCCATCCCTGAGCTCTGGTCTTCCAAGGACACCCTCTCAGAGATGCGTCGTCTCGGAGGAGCAGGAGCAAGGCTCTTCTTTGCAGGCAAAGGAGGGTCAGGGGGGGTCTGCAAGGGTCCAGAGTCTGGCTTCATCTCTTCCTCCCGGAGGGTGCCCAGGCCTGCGGCAGGGTGGGGGAGCCTCTCACAGGCTGTCATGGGTGGCTCACTTAGATGGTCTGGGGGGCCTGGAGCATGGGGTGCAAGCTGGGGAGCAGCTGCTGGTGGGGAACCAGGCAAAGGACAAGCAGGAGCAGGGAGCACAGGGGGCCGGGCCAAGGTGGGCGCTGGGGGTGGCGGCGGGGGCGGTGGGCGGCGGGGGGCCCACCTGAGGGTGGGCGAGGTAGCAGCGTCGGAGGTGGCAGGCTCAGGGTGTGAGGGGCAGCTTCCAGCAGACGGCGGCGGGTCGGCTGGCAGGACGCGGCCACAGTCCTCGATGAAAATAGGGTTCACGAACCACAGGCGGTCACTTCCTACCGAGAGTTCGATTTCGCAGGAACAGTTTGCGTAACGGGCAGAGGACCTGAGGCCGGAGACTGCAGGGCCCCCAGGGGCTGCGTCTTTCTGGGGCTCGGGTGGACTTGTACCTCTTCGTGGGGGGTTGAGTGAGGAGTCCCAGAAGCCTACGGGCAGAAAAGAGCGAGAGGTGATCAGTTCTGGGGTGGGTGGCATGTGGGTGGCACTGCAGGAAGGGCCCCCGGAGGCCCCTCGGAGCCTCTGCTTTGCTGCTGCGCCTGTGGAGGGTTGTTTTCACCTCTTGGACTCCTAGGCCTCTCCCACCACTTCCTGCCTCAGAGGGAAAGCCCCACACCCTCAGC